>ML112191.1:1855-18942 GCA_003697995.1 Taxidea taxus jeffersonii | reverse complement strand
TCAGGTCACCATCCCAGGATTCTGGGTTTGAGCCCGGTGGCTGGCTCCCTGCTCAATGGGGAGTCTGTTTCTCCCTCTCCCTCTCCCACTGCCTCTCTTCCCAGCTGTGCTCTCTCTCTCTCAAATAAATAAATAAAATCTTAAAAAGAAAAGAAAATCTCTTTTTCTTTCCTACTTTGAAACTTTGACATTATTATTTTTTTAAAGATTTTATTTATTTATTTGAGAGAGATCACAAGTAGGTAGAGAGGCAGGCAGAGAGAGAGGAGGAAGCAGGCTCTCTGCAGAGCAGAGAGTCCCATGTGGGGCTCCATCCCAGGACCCTGGTATCATGACCCGAGCGGAAGGCAGAGGCCTTAACTCACTGAGCCACCCAGGTGCCCCTTGACATTATTTTTTTAAAAGATTTTTATTTATTTATTTGACAGAGATCACAAGTAGGCAGAGAGGCAGGCAGAGAGAGAGAGGAGGGGAAGCAGGTTTCCCACTGAGCAGGGGGCCCGATGCGGGGCTCGATCCCAGGACCCTGAGATCATGACCCGAGCTGAAGGCAGAGGCTTTAACCCACTGAGCCGCCCAGGTGCCCCAAAACTTTGAAGTTTTAAAGTGCTATAGACAGCTAAGTTTTTAATAACCTTGAAGTTTTGTGATAAGCATAGGAAAAAAAAATTCCCAGTCATTTGTGCAGTTAGCCCAACTGTAGGTGATCTGCCCAGTCTTGAAAACATAATCTTCAGCAACATAACCCTCACATGTGCTCACTCATTATTACAAAGATTTGGTTTTACTATTGGTCTAATTATGTCTAATTATGGAACAAGATGGATTCTTGTTCCAGCTTTGTCAATAACTTGCTGTGTGACTTGGCAAGTCCTTTAACCTTAGATTTCTCTACTGGGTTAACAATTATCAAGATAGAATCATAGAACGTTAGAATTGGCAGAGACTTCAGAATTGGTGAAGTATAATTCCTTTACTTCATGGAGGGGTTGAGTGACCCCAGGCGCTTTCTGGAACGAGCACTCGGTCTCCGTCTCAGACTCGTGCTCTTTTGATCACAGCAGGCTTTCTTTCCGTGTCGTTCCAAGAAACAAACAAACAAGCAAACACCCAAAACAAATATTACGGCTTTTTAGAAAAGCCAGATAACAGTGTTAACCATTAGCCTGATACCGTAGCTGGCAGGCTTGTCTGAAAATGAACCCCGTCCAACTTACAGACGATTTAAAATTCAAAAGTTCTAAAGCTATGTAAGAAAAGGTCGGAAAGCAAAAGGTAAGGGAAAAAAAAATTCGGCTTGAATACCCATAAAGGGAAAACAAAACTCCAACAGTAGTTATATTCTTTTATCAGTTCTTTCTGGTCCTTTCCTAACTCGGGCAAGGTGAAATCAGGGAAGAGGAGATGGCTTGTTTGTACACATTTTTGAAGGAATGGTGTGCAATGTGGGTTCGGAAAATCGAGTTATTTGCGTCACCCGTACTACACATTACATCACTGATCTCAATTTAGCGCCATTCCCTCTCCGGCCACTACCCAAAACAACGCGCTGAAAGCTCCGACCACCGCAGTAATGCAAAAACACCAAGTCCCGAAATGCTTCACCGCCTGTCTTTACCGCCTCCTCCCAGGAGCAGCCTTTTTCGTCCTGGGAGTTGTAGTCATTTAGAGCCTTGACTTCCGGGATGTGGGGAGGGACGCGCGTCCAGGGGACTACATTTCCCAGGAAGCTGTGCGCGCCCTTCTCCGCCCTCGCCGGCGTAGGACTCCACCCCCTCCGTCTCCTCTCTCCCTGGACTGCACTGCTCACGCCTTCCTGGTAGTCTGAGCTGGGAGAAGTTCACTCCGATCAGCTGATCCCAACTGACAACAGGAGAGGAGGAAGCCCGGAGGCAGAGAAGGAGGAGGGGGGGGCGGAGATGGAGAAGAGGATGGATCCTCCGGTGCCCTGAGGAACAGCTCCCGCCCCCGCCGGCGCCCTGCGGTCCCCCGACGCCACCTCGCCGCGGCCGAGCTCCTCGGTAGTGGGATCCCGGGGACCCCGCGGGCGGGGAGGGAAGGGCACGGCCCAGCGTCGGGCGAGCTATAGTCCTGAGCTCCGACTGCCCCCGGGGCCGGGGGGGGGGGGGCGGGTGCGGCTGGGGTGGGGGTGGGGTGGTATAAACAATGGATTCGGCTCTGGCCTCTGCTAGCGTGGGGGTGGATTTTGGGGGACTTTCTTTGTTTAGACTCTGCTCGTGCCCCTCGGGTTGTGGTGGTGTTGCCCAGGAGAAAGGAAGGGTGAGGAATCCCCGGCTGGAGAGAGGTGTCGAGGTGGGGGCCGGAGTGGGCAGATTGTTTGCTTGGCCGGTCGGGCGGTGGGGTGTTCTTTTGGAGGTTGATTTTATATTTTTATAAATTGTGGCAAATTTCGATTTTTGTTTCTATTGCGGGAGCTGGGTGGGCATGGTTGAGGCTAGGGTGTAAATAAGGTCTCCTAGTCACTCCCTTGCCTTCTTGTTTGTCGGAAAATAAGATTGATAGATTGATTACTAGAGGGAGGAGTGAATATTTGTAAGGAGGATTTTGCATTTCGTTAGGGTATTAGAATGGAGGTCCGGGCCAAGAGGGGTTAAGAATATAATTGTGTAAGTGACAAAAGCCTCTTTCCGGTCCCAGTTGTCTTTTTCCCCCCTTTTTTTCTTTTTTGAAGTTATTTTTAAGTTAGTTTTTGAGTGACAAAGAGAAAAATTATTTGTTTTAACTCACTGCAGGCCTGGCTTTGCAGTGGGCCTTAAAGGAGGAATTTTGTCTCCTGTTGCTCCCCCCTCCTTTTTTTTTTTTTTTTTTTTTCAGTTAGAGGAGGGACAAAAGGAAGTACAGTAAATGTCTTTTATTGTTTTTAAACATGACATGGTGGCTTTTGTTTCCAGGTTTAAGGTCCTTAATAGACATTTGTCTAGAGTTGAAACAACCTAACTAGACCTGCCAAAGACTTTGGTGAAGCTAAAGTCTACATTATTACCATGTCTTCAGGTTTTTTACAGGCCTCTTTATTCACCTCACAGGTGTGTGTTGCGGGTTAGGGGAATGCAGAGGCTTGTCCTTCCAAGGACTGTTTGCTTAATGATTTTGATTCTGAATTTAATAACTGAAGAGAGAATTTCAGTCTGTGAAATGAAGAGACAGTCTCTGAGATGCCTTGGGCCTAGAGACAGTGGCAGTGTTCAAAGGGAGGAGTCTTGCCCATGATTTTGAGAAGAAATTTCTGGGGTCAGAAGTAGCCTGTGTAAGTTTTACAAGCAAGAATGAGATTTCTCTCAGGAGTTCTGGTGTCTTATTTAACCACAATCTTTTTTTTTTTCTTCTTCTTTCTTTTTAAGGTGTACTTCCGTTTTTAGATTAGTGAAATCCTTTTCCTTCCTCTATTCTAGGTATCCCCTGAAATATTGACTTGAGGTTGGATTATATTGCAAAGCTCCTGACCACTCTCCTTTCCTACCAAAACCTTGTGGCTGAGGCCCAGCCCATGAGGTGCCCACCTTGGTGAACCTACCGGATCTCTCTCAGATAGCCATAAGAGACCCTTTCAAGTTAATTTTGACCACAACTTTGGTTGCACTTTATGGAGGAGAAAACCATCAAACCAAACAACGTTGCTGCTGATCCGGGAATCTTGGAGGCAGAAAATTAAAAATTCGAACATTTGTGAGCAGGTGAAGAATTCTGATAGGACACCGAAGGTTTGTTCTTGTTTTTTGTTTTTCTAAAGGTGTTCAGAATCCTGTGAAAGTTCTCTGGAGTCCTCAGGCTCAAAGCCTCTGTCTTCACTCCTGGGGTAAGCCCAGGGACCATTATATGGTGGGTGATTTCCTTGCCAACCTGAGTATGAGTGCTCAGACTTCCCCAGCAGAGAAGGGCCTGAATCCGGGGCTGATGTGCCAGGAGAGTTACGCCTGCAGCGGGACGGACGAAGCGGTCTTTGAGTGTGATGAGTGCTGCAGCTTGCAGTGTCTCCGCTGCGAGGAGGAGCTCCACCGGCAGGAGCGCCTGAGGAACCATGAGCGGATAAGACTCAAACCTGGCCACGTCCCTTACTGCGATCCCTGCAAGGGCACCAATGGGCACTCGCCGGGTGTTAGGCAGAGGGCAGCCGTGAGGTGCCAGACCTGTAAAATCAACTTGTGCCTGGAGTGCCAGAAGCGGACTCATTCCGGGGGTAACAAAAGGAGACACCCCGTTACTGTGTACCATGTCACCAAGGTCCAGGGGTTCCTGGAGGAGGATGAGCTGGATGAGGAGACCAGGAGGAAGAAGATGACTGAGAAGGTTGTGAGTTTCCTCCTAGTAGATGAAAATGAAGAAATTCAGGTGAGCGAGCCTGTGGGTGAAGTGGGAGTCCTGTGGTCGAGCTCTTGTTGGAAGGGAGCTCTCGAAAGGAAAAGTCCAAGAAGAGCTCACGTTTCGATCATTCAGGGGTGAGACCCCAGAAAGCTAAAGTTGCAAGAGTCAGATTTCCTCACTTACCGGTCACTTACGGGTCACTTACCAGTCAGTTACTGGTCGTGTGACCTCCTGCTGGATTATTTTCTCTTGCTGCCTTAGTTTTGTCATCTATAAATGGGAGGCAGTGTCTACTTCATCAGGCGGTTGTGAGGATGAAGTGGTACCGTGTTTCTAAAGCCTGTTGCATAACAGATGCTCAGAACATGGTCTCTGTTGTCATTATCGTTATTGAGGTGATCGCGGGGGAGACCTGACTTAGATGAGCTTTCGGAGTGAGCGCTTGGCGAGTGGTGAGTAAATGGGGCTGATAGGGGCTATGTGTGCAGGGTGACGGACACAGTGGGGTCCCCTGGGGGTGCCGGGCAGCAGGTCAAAATCCTGCTAGCTTAATTTAGAGACGGGGGTGGTCTTCAAAAAGTGGCTTTAGAGGAGGATAGCATTCTGCCCAGATGGCCTCTTCGTTTCCTGTACAGGCTGATCAGGAAAAGCCAGGGAGGGCACCTGCCATTACAGAAGGACTGGAGAATACCTGATCCGCTTCCGAGTTGGGGCAAGGGTGTCGTGCGATGGGAGCAAGCTGGGGAGATGGCGGCACGTGACAGTTGGGGGTGACTAGTGAAGGGGTGGTGTGATGCTTATAGTTTCCAGTGAAGGTAGTATAATGTCCATGCTTTTGAGTGAAGACCGCTCGAATTCCATGCTCACTCCGCCCCCTTCGCTGATGTGAGCTTCATGCCTTCGTCTCACTTGTACTTTCCAGTAGTAGTTGAGAAGATTCAGAGAGAGCGTAAGGAATGGAAATGGAAGGGCCCTTATCACAGGGCCTGGCACACAGTGTCCGGTACCAGCTCCTTGTTTCTGTGGGCGTCATGAGGTATTTGTGGTAAATTGACTTGGTACTTTTCAGCAGTGATGACTCCTCAGGTCTCCAGGTTGGGGAATAACCTTTATAAGTTGCTTTCGACAACTCCCCAGTTGCCCACTAGGAATTTTTCAGCTCTGTCTCTTTCCTCCTTGGTAAGGTTATAGAAATGCATTACATCATGATTCCATTGTCAGCTAAATATTTTGCTAACACAGACTTCTTTATTGGCTGAGAGGGACTAATGGAGTTATGGGAAGAGTGACCCAGATCCCAGTCTGCCTCCCTTGTTAGCAATAATGTCTTCATCATGGTTATGCTCTAATTGGGTGACAGTGTGGACTGAATATTTTACAAATGGAACACTTGGGCTTGGGTGATTCTTGTTGGTTTTGCCACCAGTTCAGCCTATGGAAAGTCATGGTTTTGGATGGCTGTCACTTTCATAAAGCGAGAGGGAGGTTTGGGACGAACTGGTAATCCTCACGGATCAGTTTTGGCACCAAAAATAATATTTTCTGATGGGAGGAGGATGTGTATTTTTTCTTTTTGTGCCATTGATACGTGTTCCTTAGTAGAGAATTCAGAAAATTTTTGGAAGTGTAATGAAGAAGACAAAGACAAATCCAACTACCCAGAGATAGATAACTTGTTCTTCTTTTTTCTTGTGGTGTGTAATAATGTATGTGACTGACTTGATTGTGAAGATTCTTCCTGCTTTGCTTTCCTTAAACACTGACCACTGTCTAGGAAGTAACAATTTCTGAAGCTTAAGCAGCACTGGTGGGGACTAATGGACTAGACGCAGAATTTATTCTTTTTGGGTGGTGATTTGTTCTCCCAGAGTCTCAGTGAAGAAATACTTTGAGAGAATGTCTGGTTCTGTTTTCTAAAGTGAATGTCCAAGACAATTAGATGATTGCCTAATACGAACCTAGATTATAAATTCAGCCAGCATGTGAACTCCTAGAGAGCAGGCCTGGGTCTTAGGCCCTGTATCATGTGCCGTGGTAGGCACATTGGCCATAAATACGTTTGATAGGTCGGTGATGTCACATCTCAACTTCAGCTTTTAAAAAAATGGGGATCATGCACATTTCTAGTTAAAACCTAAAATAACAGCAAAGGGTATATGATAGTAAGAGCTTCCCTGCTACGCCATCCCCCTAGTCTCCTTTAGAACAGTCCCCATGAACAACGAACTATATGCCCTTTTAGAATTTTTTGACATGTGCTTATTAACATATGTATGCATCCTTTTTATTCTTTTTTATTTTTATTTTTTTAAAATATTTATTTATTTGATAGACAGAGATCACAAGTAGGCAGAGAGACAGAGAGAGAAAGGAGGAAGCAGGCTGTCCACAGAGCAGAGAGCCTGATGCGGGGCTCGATCCCACGACCCTGGGATTATGACCCAAGCTGAAAGCAGCGGCTTTAACCCACTGAGCCACCCAGGCGCCCCTATCCTTTTTATTCTTGAAAAGAAATGAGATCTGATACACTTTTTAGGCCCTGAGCTTTTTTTTCACTAAAGGATACATCTTATTGATGTATCATCAGTACATCTTATCAGTACATTGAGGTCTACCTCATTATTTAAAGGCTGTCTACTATTTTGTTGAATGGATTTTCTGTAATTTGAGCCTGTTAGTGGATATTTGAGTAGTTACAAACAAGGATATGTTGAATATCCTGTGAATCTATTTAGAGATGGAATTACTTTGTCAAATGATGTGTGTGTGCATTTTATTTTATTATTATTATTTTTTAAAGACAGAGATCACAAGTAGACAGAGAGGCAGACAGAGAGGAGGAAGCAGGCTGTCCACAGAGCAGAGAGCCCGATGCAGGGCTCAATCCCACGACCCTGGGATCATGACCCGAGCCGAAGGCAGCGGCTTTAACCCACTGAGCCACCCAGGCGCCCCAATGTGTGCATTTTATTTTATATATTTTATTTTTATTTTTTTTTAATTTTTATTTATTTATTTACTTGATAGAGATCACAAATAGGCAGAGAAGCAGGCAGAGAGAGAGGAGGAAGCAGGCTCCCCACTGAGCAGAGAGCCTGATGTAGGGCTCGATCCCAGGACCCTGAGACCATGACCTGAGCTGAAGGCAGAGGCTTAACCCACTGAGCCACCCAGGTGCCCCTTATTTTTATTTTTTAAAAGATTTTATGTATTATAGAGAGCACACATGCACATGAGCAAGAGGGTAGACAGAGGGAGAGGGAGGTGAGAAACAGACTCCCCACTGAGCAGGGAGCCTGATGATGATGATACAGGGCTTGATCCCAGGACCTGGAGATGATGATGTGAGCCAAAGGCAGATGCTTAACTGATGGAGCCACCTCTGATGTGTGCATTTTAAATTTGGACAGGTATTACCAGATTTCTAAACCTCATTTTCTTACCCTCTGAAGTACTTCAGTGAGTCCCCTGGGTTCTGATCTTGGCTCATAATAGGTAACATTTAAAGAGCTCTTACTATGTTTGTTAGGAACTGTTCTTAGCACTTTGCATGTAGGAACTCATTTAATCCTGATGATCACTATGTATTAGTTTCTTATTGCAGCTGTCGCAAATTCCCACACATTTAGTGGCTTAAAACAACACAGATTTATTTTCTTATAGTTTGGAGATCAGAAGTCCTAAAATGGTTCTGAATGACTGTGTTTCCTGTGGGACTCTAGGGGAGGATTTCTTTGTCTTTTCCAGCTTCAGGAGGCTGCCTACATCCTTTGGCTCATGGCCCCATCATCCAGCTTTAAAGACAGCAATGTAACATCTTCCGAACCCTCTCTCTTGTCTCTCCGCTTCTGTTGTCCTATCTCCTTGGCCCTCTTGCCTCCCCCTCTTACGAGGACACTGTGATTCCATTGGACCGACTTGGATAATGTAGCACTGTCTCCCTTCAAGGTGTTTAATGCAGTCACATCTGTAAAGTTCCTTTTTGCATCATAAAGTGAGATATTCACAGGTCTCAGGGATTAGGAGGTGGTGAGTAGGGGGTGCAGTTTCAGCCTACCACACCCTGTGAAGTAAGTTGTAGTCAGTTTGGGCTGCTGTGTATGATAGAATACCATATGCTGTTATCTTGTATACCATCCAGTAGCATATAAACAACAGAAGTTTATTTCTTGCAGTTTTCTGGAGGCTAGGAGGTCCAAGAAGATCAAGGTGCTGGCAGATTCAATGTCTGGAGATGCCTGACTTCCTGACTCATAGACAGCCATCTTACCTTCTCCCTGTGTCCTCAGATGGTGGAAGGGAGTTCTGGAATCTTTTTTTTTTTTTTTAAGATTTTATTTGTTTATTTGACAGAGAGAGATCACAAGTAGGCAGAGAGGCAGGCAGAGAGAGAGGAAGGGAAGCAGGCTTCCCGCTGAGCAGACAGCCTGATACCGGGCTCGATCCCAGGACCCTGGGATCATGATCTGAGCTGAAGGCAGAGGCTTTAACCCACTGAGCCACCCAGGTGCCCCTGGAATCTCTTTTATAAGGGCATTAATCTTACTCATGAAGACCTCACTTCATGACCTAATCAACCTCCCAGCCCCCCTCCCCCCCACCCCAGACCATCACATTAGGGATTAGATTTGAACCTGAATTTTGGGGGGACACAAACATTTCATTTATAACATTGTGTTTTGTAAGTGAGGACACTGAAGCACAGAGATGAAGTAACTTGCCAGGGTCAAGTTACAGTAAGTGGCAGAGGATTTGAACACAAGCGTCTGGCTCTGAAATCCTTGCTGTGACCTGGACACTCCAGTTGTCTCTGACCAAGGCAGTTCAGCTTTCTGATTAAGCTTTATATGGCTGGTAGCATGAGCCCACCAGTTCTTCCTCAGGGCTGCTGTGCGGAGCAGATAAAACATAGCTCTGTATACATGCAAGGCAGGGTTATTATTATTACTAAAAAATATTCTAAATTTTAAAAATGAAAAAGAATTTTTAAAAATACTTAATTTATTTATTTGTCAGAGAGAGAACGTGGCGTGCACAAGCAGGGGAAGTGGCAGGCAGAGCAGGCAGAGGGAGAAGCAGGCTCCCTGCTGAGCAAAGAGCCTGATGTGGGGGACTTGAGCCTGGGACCCTGGGATCATGACCTGAGCCGGAGGCAACTCTTAACCGACTGAGCCACCCTGGCGTTCCGCAAGGCAGAGTTATTGAAGAACTGTTTACTATAATAGTAAAGATTCTGTGAGGTAGACCCAGCTTTGTTTTTCCTTTTATGTTTCTAGCATTTGTGGGTTTTGACCATTTTCAGTTTTGTACATAGGAATTATTTTAGAAGCCCGTAGGCTATAACTGGTGTGTGGTTTTTTTCAAATTCTTTGGCCTTGAATCCCCTATGATTTGTTGCTTACGGTTTGAGTATTACTCGGTGTCTTTTGGAAATCCTGAAAGTTCCTTTTAGAAACAAACAAGTTCCTTTTAGAAGTGTGAATTTTATCATCACCTTGTCATTTGCATGTGCACTCTAGTGCTAAATTTGAGGAGAGACTGGCTTTTGGTTTCAGAAGCAAGAATTCATTTGTGGCTCTTAAATGGACCGTTAGTCTGTTACCCAAAAGCATTCACTGATCGATCACAACTTTGAGCACACATTGTGTACCGGGCTCTTTCGAGGTTCCAGGGATACTTGGGTGATAGGACTGGTCCATGGCATTGTAGACTTACCATTCGAACAGGGAAAGCAGAGTTCACCAGTGTAAGATACATAAAAAGATGGTTCAGGTGTAGTATTAAGCAAGAATGACTTGGCAGCTACTTGTGCAGGATGATCAGGGAAGGTTTTACTGTAGAGATGACTTTTAAGCAAAGATCTGATGGATACTACTACCTGGGGAGATAGATCTCCAGGTAGAGGGCAGTGGGAACAAGTAGAAGGTGGTGGGCATGTTTGGGGTATAGGAAGAATGCCAGAGTTGCTGGAGGGAGCCGGTAGAGCATGGTAAGGGCAGAAGCACAGACGTAAATGGGTTCCAGAGCAGGTGGGGCCTTGCAGACCATAGAAAAAAGTGTGGCTTTTAGTTGTAATGGGAAGCACCAGACAGGGATATGATAGTAAGTCACATGATCCAGTAATTTTTAAAGAAATGGCTGCAGTGTGAAGACTAGATTGTAGTGACTGGTTGGGGTGGGATAAGAAGAAAAGCAGGAGATCACCTAGGAGGCCATTATAAAAGATAAGGTGAGAGGTGGCTTCGATTTGGGGTTACCATTGACATTGGGGAGATGGAAAGACACTGATGGGAGCTTCCGGGTTGGTGAACACATGGCCACTGGGGAGAGTGGTGTGCCTGGAGAGGGCATGGAAGCTCCTCACCCTTTCCCCATACCTCTTCCTATGCGTCTCTCCATCTGGCTGTTGATTTGTACCCTTTATCATATCCTGTAATAAACTGGTAAATATTAAAAAGAAATAAAAGATTGATGAATTTGGGCCAAAATTTGGATGTAAAAGAGGAATGCTCTTACAGAGTAGAGGGTGAGGAATGAGAGAACTCGCAGTGGTGACTCCTTGGCATTTCGTTTGTGCAGATCTCACTGGCTTAATATCTTGTATTTTATTGATTTGCTAACACTAAAAGTCTTTCAAGAACCTGATTTGTACAGTAAGGAGTTAAATTAATCTCATTTGGTATTATCTAATGCAGTGGTTCTCAACCAGGAGTGATTTCGCTCTCCCAGAGGGCATTTGGCAATGTTGAGAGACATCTTTGGTTGTCACAACTGGGGGATGTGCTACTGGCTAATGGGTAGAGGCCAGGGTGTTGGTAAATATGTTACAACACATAGGGCAGCCCCCCACAAAAAGAATGATCTGGTACAAAACGTCAGTTGTGCTGTGATTGAGAAATTGATCAAACGGATGAAGGTTAGATCTAATAGGAGATCTGTAGTCTGGGGACATGGCAGACATGCCAGGAATGAAAATTTAACCTATACACCAGTTTTTCCTCCCTCTCTTGGTTCTGTTTCCTCCCCAGAAGTAATGTAGCTGAAATCAGTATTCTCTTTTGGCATACTTGCAACCTTTCCAGTGAAATGTTTTGACTTTCTTCTGTGTAGTATTCATTGATTTTTCTAGGCCTCAGTGGAACTGTGCTAGAAAAACCAGAGGACTCGAGGGTCCATTATTTAGAGTCCAAAATAAGTAAATGATCCACACTTATAAGTCATCTGTACGCTCTTGAACTTAGAGACAACATCCCTAGCAAATAAGTCCAAGGTTAGAAGAATAAAGTTCTGACAATTGGTTTTCTCAGTGGAGGAAGAGGATAGTATTTTCCTATCTGTTGAGTCTTGTGTGAGGGATTCAGACGTGTCTTACCTGAATGTTTACTGGTCAGAGAAAAAAGCAAACAATGAAGTCTGTTTTTTTTTTTTAATTCATATGCATATCTTTATTAAAATTTTTTAAAAATTTATTAGAGAGAGAATGAGAGAGAGAGAGCATGAGAATGGGAGGGTCAGAAGGAGAAGCAGACTACCTGCTGCGCAGGGAGGCCGACGTGGGACTTGATCCTGGCTCTCCAGGATCATGACCAGAGCCAAAGGCAGTCACCCAACCGAGCCACCCAGGTGCCCCTCATATGCATATCTTTAAAACCCATGTAAGTTTTTCTTTTTTTCATAACCACCCCATTCTCTTCTTTGTCCTTTTTCTACAAACTCCCTGTGATTGTCTTCTTCCCCAGAAAGTAGAGCAGCAAACTCATGAGAAATTCCACCTGTTTCCCCTTCACGATCACTGACCCCTGACTCTAGGACATGAGAACTTAGGAGCTTCTCATGCCAAGTGGAGTCCTCTCACGCTGAGCATGCAAGGTGATGAGGAAGCCCAGGGATCCAGGAAGAGTCCATGAGAAGCAAAGAAAGTGTCTACTGGGGGAGGCCTTCCTTGACTCAGAAATCTGCAGTCTTGACGCACTCCGGAATGGGAGGCCAGAGTGAGTCGTCTTCATCCCTTCTGCAGCCACAGTGGTGGACTTCCTCTCGCTGAGACCGTTCCTTTAAGAAGACCCATCACATTGCTTGGCTGCTTCACTTGTTTACAGTCCCAGAATAGTGTGGCTCAAAATACTGGGACTTGGCTTTTTTTTTTTTTTTTAATTGGCTAAAGGAGACATTATTCTTGTGAGATTCTGGAATGGAAACCAGCAGAGCATGTTTTCATACTCTATGGGAACCCTTGACCACAAACTGGCTCTGCTGGTCTGCCCCATTTTTTGCCCCTTCTGTCTTAGACTTAATCTGCCAGTGACCCCTGTCGCCTTGTCTTCTGGTTCCTGGTCTAGGGTACCTTGTTGGGGCTTGCTCTTACAGACAGGCTGGCGGAAACCCTTGAGGACTTAGTTCTGGCCAGTAGGTCATGAGGCAGGGGAATCAGCCTAAACTGTGGAACTTCTCCATTTTTGCCCTGCACATGGCCGAACCATTACGGTGTAAGGACTAGTTTTGGTGGTGTGGCTGGTTAGCCTTTGGCAAGTTCTGGTCAGCCTTTGGCAAGTTCTGGTCAGTACGTGGATATGTTTGCTGCAGTATTCTTGGGTGCCATATAAGAAAAGAGAACCAAAAGAACCAGATCTGCTTAGGAGCTGTCAAAATCATAAGTGATAATGGGCTGAGTAGCAGAGGCTCCTGCCCCCATCGCTGCTTTTTACTCCTAGAAACCCAACCACAAGCCCTTTTTGCTTGGTAATAGTAGTCGGGGGAAGGCATTGAATGGAATTACTGGGAAATGCAGGCTTGAGGATGACTCAGGCAAACACAAGGAGGAAAGGGCCGCTATTAGGTGCCTCCAGTTTCCGCTCAGCATCTTCTGAGCTTTCTCAGCCTTGGACTCATTCAGTTCTAACAGGCCCCTGGCTTTTAACTTGGGAGGCTATTTTGTTTAATACAGGGCTTTTTAAAACTTGACCCATATAAGCCATCAAAACCACTGTGAGTCAGCTTTTCAGGGAGCTTGTCTTTAACTATTTCAGGTTATCTTCTGTTTGTGTGATTCTCTTTTTTCTGGTCTGTTACTCCCTTGAAGTGATTGATTTCTCTGGAATTGGGCAAATATTTGGCTTTTTGAGCCAGGGTTAATATAACAGGCAGATTTCTTATTAAGTTGACCTTATATGTTTTTCCTGTGGATGCATCTCCTCGCTGCAGCATCCCTGAGTTTATCCTGGAGATGGCTGGTTAAACTTCCCTGGGGGGGGTGGAGTGGTGCTTGCTTTGGGAGGAGCTCCCATGAGACTGTTTCTGAGGTTAGAACTGCTCAATGCATTGATGAAAAAGAGAAAGAAAACAAAGGTATAGGAGGGCACCTGGGTGGCTTAGTCGATTGAGCACCTGACTTTGGCTCAGATTATGATCTCAGAGTCCTGGGATCAAGCCCCTCATTGGGATCCCTGCTTAGCAGGGAGTCTGCTTGTCTCTCTCCCTCTCGCTCTGTCCCTCCGCTCACTTGTGCTCTATCTCAGATAAATAAAGTCTTTACAAAAAAACCAAAAAACCCCACAAGGATACAGAAAGTTCCAGGCAAGAAAGAATTGGAAGGACGTATGAGAAGGGATATAGAGGGACTTCTGGAGGCAGGAGAGCATGGATGTTTCCTGGGAGGCTGTTTTGTTCATTTCCCCATTTTTCCAGTGGCTTTTGTCCAGCAGTTAAGAGACTGTCTTTGACTGGTTTGTGTGGTCAGCTTGGTGGTGACTGGAGTTCTTGGGCAGAGAAGTAGGTATACCAGCCATGCAAAAGCACCTAACCTGTGGCTTGACCTCACTGGAGGATGATTCTACTTTTCTGGTAGCTTCTGGAATTTTTTTTTCACTTCCCAGTTTCCTTCTGTTTGAGACTGAATTATTGCTCTCTTTCCCAGGGAATTGGAGCCTAGATGTTAGAATGTGAGAAAAGAACTGACAGCCTGGTCCCTGCACGTAGTCACAGACATCATAAATTCAAGTTAGGAGACAGCATAAACCTGAGCAGTTCAGCAGTCATAGAGTATTCTAGAAATTCCTCTGCTCTCTAGCCCAGTCCTTTCTGCCTGGTGAGTGTCATCCAGATGGCTAAACTTGTTTTCCACAATCTCTCATAACCTTTTCTTTCAAAGTGCTCAGTTCAGTTCATCTGTATCACTCAGCAACAAATATTTATCGAACGTCAATTATGTGCCTTCTTAGTTTGAGTAATCTCTGTGGAAAATGTTTTAAAATGGAAATTCAGAGATTAAGTGAGTCTGGCTGGTGAGGGGAGGAGATGGCAGAGGGCTTCATTCCCACGAAAGCTTAGCTCTCTTTTGTACTTGTCTGTGAGTAGAGGCTGTGTGAGGATCCCATAATTCTTTTGTACACCCTCTCTGGTCCTGCCTGGTGACCATGGCTTTAGTGACTGTATAGACACTGTTGCTTTTTGCCCTCATCTCTCTCTCAGTCAACTCTGTTGATCAGATCTGGACTATGAGTGATGGACAGATGGACAGGCAGACAGCCTGCTTGCCTGTCTTTCTCTTTCTGTCTTCTTTTTCTTCTACCCTGTCTCCTCCCTAGCTCTCCCTTCCCTCCCTCTCCTTGTTCTTCTCTCCTTCTCTCTCCCCTTTTCTTTCCCTCCCCCCTTGCCTTTCCTTCCTTCTTCCCTTCCCTCATCATTCTCTCCCTCTCTCTTTTCCTTCTTCTTCCCTCACTCCCCCCATCCCACACCCCTTCATGAATTAAGAAGTTAAATCTGCCTGTACCAGGGGAGAAAAGTTTTCTTTCTAGAACTAAATAGAAATGATTTTAGGTTTATGTTCTGTTTTGGATAGTTCATGACATTCCTCTTCCATTTTCATTACCACAGAAAATTGCATTTGTTACACTTTTGTTTTTAAAAAGATTTTATTTTTTTTATTTGACAGAGAGAGACACAGCGAGAGAGGGAACACAAGCAGGGGGAGTGGGAGAGGGAGAAGCAGGCTTCCTGCCGAGCAGGGAGCCTGATGCGTGGCTGGATCCCAGGACCCTGGGATCATGACCTGAGCAGAAGGCAGATTCTTAATGATAGCCACCCAGGCTCCCCATGCTACACTGTTTTTAAAAGAAGTGATGTAAAAAGGCTTTGGCTCCATAGTGCAGCCTTCCTTGAGCACCATATTTAAAAGAGCAACCCCTGCCCTGGCTTCGTAGTTCTCATCTTCTCTCCTGATTCTCCTTTTACACCACTTATCACCATTTGACATACCATGTACTTTTATTTATTTATTTATTTTAAAGATTTATGTGTTTTAGAGAGAGGCAGAGTGCCCACGTGCATGGGAGTGGGAGGAGGGGCAGAGGGAGAGGGAGAGAGCGTGGAGCTGAGTGTGGAGCCCCATGTGGGACTCCATCTCATGACCCTGAGATCATGACCCCAGCCGAAGCCTTGAGCTGGACGCCTAGCTGACCGAGCCACCCGGGCTCCCCTAAAAATGTACTTTTAAAGAGCAGCTCTGTTGTGATACAGTTTATACATGGTATAATATGTGCATTTTAAGTGTGAGGTTCTATAGGTTTTTTTTTTTTTTAAAGATTTTATTTATTTGAGAGAAAGAGAGGGAGAAGGAGAGAGAGAGAGAGAGAGAGAGCATGAGAGGAGAGGGGTCAGCAGGAGAAGCAGATTCCCCGCCAAGCAGGGAGTCTGATGTGGGACTCCATCCCAGGACTCCAGGATCATGACCTGAGCTGAAGGCAGTCGCTTAACCAACTGGGCCACCCATGCGCCCAGTTCTATAGGTTTATTTTATTTTATTTTTAAGATTTTATTTATTCACTTGACAGAGATCACAAGTAGGCAGAGAGGCAGAGAGAGAGAGGAGGAAGCAGGCCATCTGCAGAGCAGAGAGCCTGATGCGGGGCTCGATCCCACGACCCGGGGATCATGACCCGAGCCTAAGGCAGCGGCTTTAACCCGCTGAGCCACCCAGGCGCCCCTCCATAGGTTTTAATAAGTGTAAATCCACATGTAACAACCACCACCATAGTCAAGATAAAGAACATTGCCATCCTCCAGAAACTTTCCTCAGCAGTTGCTGACCTATCACTATGGATTTGGTTTTCCCCATATAAATAGAATTATGGAGTGCTGTCTTGGGTGTGGCTGCTTTCACTCACAGTCATGTTTTGGAGCAGGGGGTCGTTCATTTGCATGTCCCAGGTCACTTCTTTTTACTGCTGGGTAGTATTCTGTTGCATGGATCTACCAGTTTGTTCATCTATTAATTTGTTTTATGGTGTGTGTGCTGTGTATTTTTTAATTGTTTGAATATGGTCTTTCTTCCCCAATAGAATACAGGCTCCACGAGGGCAGTTATTTATTTATTTATTAAGATCTTTATTTATTTATTTATTTGACAGACAGAGATCACAGGTAGGCAGAGAGGCAGGCAAAGAGAGAGGGAGAAGCAGGCTCCCCTGCTGAGCAGAGAGCCCGATGTGGGGCTCGATCCCAGGACCCTGGGATCATGACCTGAGCCGAAGGCAGAGGCTTTAACCCACTGAGCCACCCAGGTGCCCCGCATTTACCTTTTTTTAAAAACAGTTCTGTTAAGGGGTGCCTGGGTGGCTCATTCAGTTAGGCATCTGACTCTTGATCTCAAGGTCATGAGTTTAAACCCTGCGTTGGGCTCCATGTAGGGCTTGGAGCCTACTTAAAAAAACCAAAACAAAACAGTTTTTTTTTAATGTATTTTTTTTTTTAAAGATTTTTTTTTTTTT
>ML112190.1:1855-18962 GCA_003697995.1 Taxidea taxus jeffersonii | reverse complement strand
TCAGGTCACCATCCCAGGATTCTGGGTTTGAGCCCGGTGGCTGGCTCCCTGCTCAATGGGGAGTCTGTTTCTCCCTCTCCCTCTCCCACTGCCTCTCTTCCCAGCTGTGCTCTCTCTCTCTCAAATAAATAAATAAAATCTTAAAAAGAAAAGAAAATCTCTTTTTCTTTCCTACTTTGAAACTTTGACATTATTATTTTTTTAAAGATTTTATTTATTTATTTGAGAGAGATCACAAGTAGGTAGAGAGGCAGGCAGAGAGAGAGGAGGAAGCAGGCTCTCTGCAGAGCAGAGAGTCCCATGTGGGGCTCCATCCCAGGACCCTGGTATCATGACCCGAGCGGAAGGCAGAGGCCTTAACTCACTGAGCCACCCAGGTGCCCCTTGACATTATTTTTTTAAAAGATTTTGTTTATTTATTTGACAGAGATCACAAGTAGGCAGAGAGGCAGGCAGAGAGAGAGAGGAGGGGAAGCAGGTTTCCCACTGAGCAGGGGGCCCGATGCGGGGCTCGATCCCAGGACCCTGAGATCATGACCCGAGCTGAAGGCAGAGGCTTTAACCCACTGAGCCGCCCAGGTGCCCCAAAACTTTGAAGTTTTAAAGTGCTATAGACAGCTAAGTTTTTAATAACCTTGAAGTTTTGTGATAAGCATAGGAAAAAAAAATTCCCAGTCATTTGTGCAGTTAGCCCAACTGTAGGTGATCTGCCCAGTCTTGAAAACATAATCTTCAGCAACATAACCCTCACATGTGCTCACTCATTATTACAAAGATTTGGTTTTACTATTGGTCTAATTATGTCTAATTATGGAACAAGATGGATTCTTGTTCCAGCTTTGTCAATAACTTGCTGTGTGACTTGGCAAGTCCTTTAACCTTAGATTTCTCTACTGGGTTAACAATTATCAAGATAGAATCATAGAACGTTAGAATTGGCAGGGACTTCAGAATTGGTGAAGTATAATTCCTTTACTTCATGGAGGGGTTGAGTGACCCCAGGCGCTTTCTGGAACGAGCACTCTGTCTCCGTCTCAGACTCGTGCTCTTTTGATCACAGCAGGCTTTCTTTCCGTGTCGTTCCAAGAAACAAACAAACAAGCAAACACCCAAAACAAATATACAGCTTTTTAGAAAAGCCAGATAACAGTGTTAACCATTAGCCTGATACCGTAGCTGGCAGGCTTGTCTGAAAATGAACCCCGTCCAACTTACAGACGATTTAAAATTCAAAAGTTCTAAAGCTATGTAAGAAAAGGTCGGAAAGCAAAAGGTAAGGGAAAAAAAAATTCGGCTTGAATACCCATAAAGGGAAAACAAAACTCCAACAGTAGTTATATTCTTTTATCAGTTCTTTCTGGTCCTTTCCTAACTCGGGCAAGGTGAAATCAGGGAAGAGGAGATGGCTTGTTTGTACACATTTTTGAAGGAATGGTGTGCAATGTGGGTTCGGAAAATCGAGTTATTTGCGTCACCCGTACTACACATTACATCACTGATCTCAATTTAGCGCCATTCCCTCTCCGGCCACTACCCAAAACAACGCGCTGAAAGCTCCGACCACCGCAGTAATGCAAAAACACCAAGTCCCGAAATGCTTCACCGCCTGTCTTTACCGCCTCCTCCCAGGAGCAGCCTTTTTCGTCCTGGGAGTTGTAGTCATTTAGAGCCTTGACTTCCGGGATGTGGGGAGGGACGCGCGTCCAGGGGACTACATTTCCCAGGAAGCTGTGCGCGCCCTTCTCCGCCCTCGCCGGCGTAGGACTCCACCCCCTCCGTCTCCTCTCTCCCTGGACTGCACTGCTCACGCCTTCCTGGTAGTCTGAGCTGGGAGAAGTTCACTCCGATCAGCTGATCCCAACTGACAACAGGAGAGGAGGAAGCCCGGAGGCAGAGAAGGAGGAGGGGGGGGCGGAGATGGAGAAGAGGATGGATCCTCCGGTGCCCTGAGGAACAGCTCCCGCCCCCGCCGGCGCCCTGCGGTCCCCCGACGCCACCTCGCCGCGGCCGAGCTCCTCGGTAGTGGGATCCCGGGGACCCCGCGGGCGGGGAGGGAAGGGCACGGCCCAGCGTCGGGCGAGCTATAGTCCTGAGCTCCGACTGCCCCCGGGGCCGGGGGGGGGGGGGCGGGTGCGGCTGGGGTGGGGGTGGGGTGGTATAAACAATGGATTCGGCTCTGGCCTCTGCTAGCGTGGGGGTGGATTTTGGGGGACTTTCTTTGTTTAGACTCTGCTCGTGCCCCTCGGGTTGTGGTGGTGTTGCCCAGGAGAAAGGAAGGGTGAGGAATCCCCGGCTGGAGAGAGGTGTCGAGGTGGGGGCCGGAGTGGGCAGATTGTTTGCTTGGCCGGTCGGGCGGTGGGGTGTTCTTTTGGAGGTTGATTTTATATTTTTATAAATTGTGGCAAATTTCGATTTTTGTTTCTATTGCGGGAGCTGGGTGGGCATGGTTGAGGCTAGGGTGTAAATAAGGTCTCCTAGTCACTCCCTTGCCTTCTTGTTTGTCGGAAAATAAGATTGATAGATTGATTACTAGAGGGAGGAGTGAATATTTGTAAGGAGGATTTTGCATTTCGTTAGGGTATTAGAATGGAGGTCAGGGCCAAGAGGGGTTAAGAATATAATTGTGTAAGTGACAAAAGCCTCTTTCCGGTCCCAGTTGTCTTTTTCCCCCCTTTTTTTCTTTTTTGAAGTTATTTTTAAGTTAGTTTTTGAGTGACAAAGAGAAAAATTATTTGTTTTAACTCACTGCAGGCCTGGCTTTGCAGTGGGCCTTAAAGGAGGAATTTTGTCTCCTGTTGCTCCCCCCTCCTTTTTTTTTTTTTTTTTTTTTCAGTTAGAGGAGGGACAAAAGGAAGTACAGTAAATGTCTTTTATTGTTTTTAAACATGACATGGTGGCTTTTGTTTCCAGGTTTAAGGTCCTTAATAGACATTTGTCTAGAGTTGAAACAACCTAACTAGACCTGCCAAAGACTTTGGTGAAGCTAAAGTCTACATTATTACCATGTCTTCAGGTTTTTTACAGGCCTCTTTATTCACCTCACAGGTGTGTGTTGCGGGTTAGGGGAATGCAGAGGCTTGTCCTTCCAAGGACTGTTTGCTTAATGATTTTGATTCTGAATTTAATAACTGAAGAGAGAATTTCAGTCTGTGAAATGAAGAGACAGTCTCTGAGATGCCTTGGGCCTAGAGACAGTGGCAGTGTTCAAAGGGAGGAGTCTTGCCCATGATTTTGAGAAGAAATTTCTGGGGTCAGAAGTAGCCTGTGTAAGTTTTACAAGCAAGAATGAGATTTCTCTCAGGAGTTCTGGTGTCTTATTTAACCACAATCTTTTTTTTTTTCTTCTTCTTTCTTTTTAAGGTGTACTTCCGTTTTTAGATTAGTGAAATCCTTTTCCTTCCTCTATTCTAGGTATCCCCTGAAATATTGACTTGAGGTTGGATTATATTGCAAAGCTCCTGACCACTCTCCTTTCCTACCAAAACCTTGTGGCTGAGGCCCAGCCCATGAGGTGCCCACCTTGGTGAACCTACCGGATCTCTCTCAGATAGCCATAAGAGACCCTTTCAAGTTAATTTTGACCACAACTTTGGTTGCACTTTATGGAGGAGAAAACCATCAAACCAAACAACGTTGCTGCTGATCCGGGAATCTTGGAGGCAGAAAATTAAAAATTCGAACATTTGTGAGCAGGTGAAGAATTCTGATAGGACACCGAAGGTTTGTTCTTGTTTTTTGTTTTTCTAAAGGTGTTCAGAATCCTGTGAAAGTTCTCTGGAGTCCTCAGGCTCAAAGCCTCTGTCTTCACTCCTGGGGTAAGCCCAGGGACCATTATATGGTGGGTGATTTCCTTGCCAACCTGAGTATGAGTGCTCAGACTTCCCCAGCAGAGAAGGGCCTGAATCCGGGGCTGATGTGCCAGGAGAGTTACGCCTGCAGCGGGACGGACGAAGCGGTCTTTGAGTGTGATGAGTGCTGCAGCTTGCAGTGTCTCCGCTGCGA
This sequence comes from Taxidea taxus jeffersonii, assembly GCA_003697995.1. Taxonomy (NCBI): domain Eukaryota; kingdom Metazoa; phylum Chordata; class Mammalia; order Carnivora; family Mustelidae; genus Taxidea; species Taxidea taxus. Next base: position 14,960 of record ML112190.1, on the reverse strand, counting down.
GGAGGAACTCCACCGGCAGGAGCGCCTGAGGAACCATGAGCGGATAAGACTCAAACCTGGCCACGTCCCTTACTGCGATCCCTGCAAGGGCACCAATGGGCACTCGCCGGGTGTTAGGCAGAGGGCAGCCGTGAGGTGCCAGACCTGTAAAATCAACTTGTGCCTGGAGTGCCAGAAGCGGACTCATTCCGGGGGTAACAAAAGGAGACACCCCGTTACTGTGTACCATGTCACCAAGGTCCAGGGGTTCCTGGAGGAGGATGAGCTGGATGAGGAGACCAGGAGGAAGAAGATGACTGAGAAGGTTGTGAGTTTCCTCCTAGTAGATGAAAATGAAGAAATTCAGGTGAGCGAGCCTGTGGGTGAAGTGGGAGTCCTGTGGTCGAGCTCTTGTTGGAAGGGAGCTCTCGAAAGGAAAAGTCCAAGAAGAGCTCACGTTTCGATCATTCAGGGGTGAGACCCCAGAAAGCTAAAGTTGCAAGAGTCAGATTTCCTCACTTACCGGTCACTTACGGGTCACTTACCAGTCAGTTACTGGTTGTGTGACCTCCTGCTGGATTATTTTCTCTTGCTGCCTTAGTTTTGTCATCTATAAATGGGAGGCAGTGTCTACTTCATCAGGCGGTTGTGAGGATGAAGTGGTACCGTGTTTCTAAAGCCTGTTGCATAACAGATGCTCAGAACATGGTCTCTGTTGTCATTATCGTTATTGAGGTGATCGCGGGGGAGACCTGACTTAGATGAGCTTTCGGAGTGAGCGCTTGGCGAGTGGTGAGTAAATGGGGCTGATAGGGGCTATGTGTGCAGGGTGACGGACACAGTGGGGTCCCCTGGGGGTGCCGGGCAGCAGGTCAAAATCCTGCTAGCTTAATTTAGAGACGGGGGTGGTCTTCAAAAAGTGGCTTTAGAGGAGGATAGCATTCTGCCCAGATGGCCTCTTCGTTTCCTGTACAGGCTGATCAGGAAAAGCCAGGGAGGGCACCTGCCATTACAGAAGGACTGGAGAATACCTGATCCGCTTCCGAGTTGGGGCAAGGGTGTCGTGCGATGGGAGCAAGCTGGGGAGATGGCGGCACGTGACAGTTGGGGGTGACTAGTGAAGGGGTGGTGTGATGCTTATAGTTTCCAGTGAAGGTAGTATAATGTCCATGCTTTTGAGTGAAGACCGCTCGAATTCCATGCTCACTCCGCCCCCTTCGCTGATGTGAGCTTCATGCCTTCGTCTCACTTGTACTTTCCAGTAGTAGTTGAGAAGATTCAGAGAGAGCGTAAGGAATGGAAATGGAAGGGCCCTTATCACAGGGCCTGGCACACAGTGTCCGGTACCAGCTCCTTGTTTCTGTGGGCGTCATGAGGTATTTGTGGTAAATTGACTTGGTACTTTTCAGCAGTGATGACTCCTCAGGTCTCCAGGTTGGGGAATAACCTTTATAAGTTGCTTTCGACAACTCTCCAGTTGCCCACTAGGAATTTTTCAGCTCTGTCTCTTTCCTCCTTGGTAAGGTTATAGAAATGCATTACATCATGATTCCATTGTCAGCTAAATATTTTGCTAACACAGACTTCTTTATTGGCTGAGAGGGACTAATGGAGTTATGGGAAGAGTGACCCAGATCCCAGTCTGCCTCCCTTGTTAGCAATAATGTCTTCATCATGGTTATGCTCTAATTGGGTGACAGTGTGGACTGAATATTTTACAAATGGAACACTTGGGCTTGGGTGATTCTTGTTGGTTTTGCCACCAGTTCAGCCTATGGAAAGTCATGGTTTTGGATGGCTGTCACTTTCATAAAGCGAGAGGGAGGTTTGGGACGAACTGGTAATCCTCACGGATCAGTTTTGGCACCAAAAATAATATTTTCTGATGGGAGGAGGATGTGTATTTTTTCTTTTTGTGCCATTGATACGTGTTCCTTAGTAGAGAATTCAGAAAATTTTTGGAAGTGTAATGAAGAAGACAAAGACAAATCCAACTACCCAGAGATAGATAACTTGTTCTTCTTTTTTCTTGTGGTGTGTAATAATGTATGTGACTGACTTGATTGTGAAGATTCTTCCTGCTTTGCTTTCCTTAAACACTGACCACTGTCTAGGAAGTAACAATTTCTGAAGCTTAAGCAGCACTGGTGGGGACTAATGGACTAGACGCAGAATTTATTCTTTTTGGGTGGTGATTTGTTCTCCCAGAGTCTCAGTGAAGAAATACTTTGAGAGAATGTCTGGTTCTGTTTTCTAAAGTGAATGTCCAAGACAATTAGATGATTGCCTAATACGAACCTAGATTATAAATTCAGCCAGCATGTGAACTCCTAGAGAGCAGGCCTGGGTCTTAGGCCCTGTATCATGTGCCGTGGTAGGCACATTGGCCATAAATACGTTTGATAGGTCGGTGATGTCACATCTCAACTTCAGCTTTTAAAAAAATGGGGATCATGCACATTTCTAGTTAAAACCTAAAATAACAGCAAAGGGTATATGATAGTAAGAGCTTCCCTGCTACGCCATCCCTCTAGTCTCCTTTAGAACAGTCCCCATGAACAACGAACTATATGCCCTTTTAGAATTTTTTGACATGTGCTTATTAACATATGTATGCATCCTTTTTATTCTTTTTTATTTTTATTTTTATTTTTTAAAAATATTTATTTATTTGATAGACAGAGATCACAAGTAGGCAGAGAGACAGAGAGAGAGAGGAGGAAGCAGGCTGTCCACAGAGCAGAGAGCCTGATGCGGGGCTCGATCCCACGACCCTGGGATTATGACCCAAGCTGAAAGCAGCGGCTTTAACCCACTGAGCCACCCAGGCGCCCCTGTCCTTTTTATTCTTGAAAAGAAATGAGATCTGATACACTTTTTAGGCCCTGAGCTTTTTTTTCACTAAAGGATACATCTTATTGATGTATCATCAGTACATCTTATCAGTACATTGAGGTCTACCTCATTATTTAAAGGCTGTCTACTATTTTGTTGAATGGATTTTCTGTAATTTGAGCCTGTTAGTGGATATTTGAGTAGTTACAAACAAGGATATGTTGAATATCCTGTGAATCTATTTAGAGATGGAATTACTTTGTCAAATGATGTGTGTGTGCATTTTATTTTATTATTATTATTTTTTAAAGATTTTATTTATTTGACAGACAGAGATCACAAGTAGACAGAGAGGCAGACAGAGAGGAGGAAGCAGGCTGTCCACAGAGCAGAGAGCCCGATGCAGGGCTCAATCCCACGACCCTGGGATCATGACCCGAGCCGAAGGCAGCGGCTTTAACCCACTGAGCCACCCAGGCGCCCCAATGTGTGCATTTTATTTTATATATTTTATTTTTATTTTTTTTTAATTTTTATTTATTTATTTACTTGATAGAGATCACAAATAGGCAGAGAAGCAGGCAGAGAGAGAGGAGGAAGCAGGCTCCCCGCTGAGCAGAGAGCCTGATGCAGGGCTCGATCCCAGGACCCTGAGACCATGACCTGAGCTGAAGGCAGAGGCTTAACCCACTGAGCCACCCAGGTGCCCCTTATTTTTATTTTTTAAAAGATTTTATGTATTATAGAGAGCACACATGCACATGAGCAAGAGGGTAGACAGAGGGAGAGGGAGGTGAGAAACAGACTCCCCACTGAGCAGGGAGCCTGATGATGATACAGGGCTTGATCCCAGGACCTGGAGATGATGATGTGAGCCAAAGGCAGATGCTTAACTGATGGAGCCACCTCTGATGTGTGCATTTTAAATTTGGACAGGTATTACCAGATTTCTAAACCTCATTTTCTTACCCTCTGAAGTACTTCAGTGAGTCCCCTGGGTTCTGATCTTGGCTCATAATAGGTAACATTTAAAGAGCTCTTACTATGTTTGTTAGGAACTGTTCTTAGCACTTTGCATGTAGGAACTCATTTAATCCTGATGATCACTATGTATTAGTTTCTTATTGCAGCTGTCGCAAATTCCCACACATTTAGTGGCTTAAAACAACACAGATTTATTTTCTTATAGTTTGGAGATCAGAAGTCCTAAAATGGTTCTGAATGACTGTGTTTCCTGTGGGACTCTAGGGGAGGATTTCTTTGTCTTTTCCAGCTTCAGGAGGCTGCCTACATCCTTTGGCTCATGGCCCCATCATCCAGCTTTAAAGACAGCAATGTAACATCTTCCGAACCCTCTCTCTTGTCTCTCCGCTTCTGTTGTCCTATCTCCTTGGCCCTCTTGCCTCCCCCTCTTACGAGGACACTGTGATTCCATTGGACCGACTTGGATAATGTAGCACTGTCTCCCTTCAAGGTGTTTAATGCAGTCACATCTGTAAAGTTCCTTTTTGCATCATAAAGTGAGATATTCACAGGTCTCAGGGATTAGGAGGTGGTGAGTAGGGGGTGCAGTTTCAGCCTACCACACCCTGTGAAGTAAGTTGTAGTCAGTTTGGGCTGCTGTGTATGATAGAATACCATATGCTGTTATCTTGTATACCATCCAGTAGCATATAAACAACAGAAGTTTATTTCTTGCAGTTTTCTGGAGGCTAGGAGGTCCAAGAAGATCAAGGTGCTGGCAGATTCAATGTCTGGAGATGCCTGACTTCCTGACTCATAGACAGCCATCTTACCTTCTCCCTGTGTCCTCAGATGGTGGAAGGGAGTTCTGGAATCTTTTTTTTTTTTTTTAAGATTTTATTTGTTTATTTGACAGAGAGAGATCACAAGTAGGCAGAGAGGCAGGCAGAGAGAGAGGAAGGGAAGCAGGCTTCCCGCTGAGCAGACAGCCTGATACCGGGCTCGATCCCAGGACCCTGGGATCATGATCTGAGCTGAAGGCAGAGGCTTTAACCCACTGAGCCACCCAGGTGCCCCTGGAATCTCTTTTATAAGGGCATTAATCTTACTCATGAAGACCTCACTTCATGACCTAATCAACCTCCCAGCCCCCCTCCCCCCCACCCCAGACCATCACATTAGGGATTAGATTTGAACCTGAATTTTGGGGGGACACAAACATTTCATTTATAACATTGTGTTTTGTAAGTGAGGACACTGAAGCACAGAGATGAAGTAACTTGCCAGGGTCAAGTTACAGTAAGTGGCAGAGGATTTGAACACAAGCGTCTGGCTCTGAAATCCTTGCTGTGACCTGGACACTCCAGTTGTCTCTGACCAAGGCAGTTCAGCTTTCTGATTAAGCTTTATATGGCTGGTAGCATGAGCCCACCAGTTCTTCCTCAGGGCTGCTGTGCGGAGCAGATAAAACATAGCTCTGTATACATGCAAGGCAGGGTTATTATTATTACTAAAAAATATTCTAAATTTTAAAAATGAAAAAGAATTTTTAAAAATACTTAATTTATTTATTTGTCAGAGAGAGAACGTGGCGTGCACAAGCAGGGGAAGTGGCAGGCAGAGCAGGCAGAGGGAGAAGCAGGCTCCCTGCTGAGCAAAGAGCCTGATGTGGGGGACTTGAGCCTGGGACCCTGGGATCATGACCTGAGCCGGAGGCAACTCTTAACCGACTGAGCCACCCTGGCGTTCCGCAAGGCAGAGTTATTGAAGAACTGTTTACTATAATAGTAAAGATTCTGTGAGGTAGACCCAGCTTTGTTTTTCCTTTTATGTTTCTAGCATTTGTGGGTTTTGACCATTTTCAGTTTTGTACATAGGAATTATTTTAGAAGCCCGTAGGCTATAACTGGTGTGTGGTTTTTTTCAAATTCTTTGGCCTTGAATCCCCTATGATTTGTTGCTTACGGTTTGAGTATTACTCGGTGTCTTTTGGAAATCCTGAAAGTTCCTTTTAGAAACAAACAAGTTCCTTTTAGAAGTGTGAATTTTATCATCACCTTGTCATTTGCATGTGCACTCTAGTGCTAAATTTGAGGAGAGACTGGCTTTTGGTTTCAGAAGCAAGAATTCATTTGTGGCTCTTAAATGGACCGTTAGTCTGTTACCCAAAAGCATTCACTGATCGATCACAACTTTGAGCACACATTGTGTACCGGGCTCTTTCGAGGTTCCAGGGATACTTGGGTGATAGGACTGGTCCATGGCATTGTAGACTTACCATTCGAACAGGGAAAGCAGAGTTCACCAGTGTAAGATACATAAAAAGATGGTTCAGGTGTAGTATTAAGCAAGAATGACTTGGCAGCTACTTGTGCAGGATGATCAGGGAAGGTTTTACTGTAGAGATGACTTTTAAGCAAAGATCTGATGGATACTACTACCTGGGGAGATAGATCTCCACGTAGAGGGCAGTGGGAACAAGTAGAAGGTGGTGGGCATGTTTGGGGTATAGGAAGAATGCCAGAGTTGCTGGAGGGAGCCGGTAGAGCATGGTAAGGGCAGAAGCACAGACGTAAATGGGTTCCAGAGCAGGTGGGGCCTTGCAGACCATAGAAAAAAGTGTGGCTTTTAGTTGTAATGGGAAGCACCAGACAGGGATATGATAGTAAGTCACATGATCCAGTAATTTTTAAAGAAATGGCTGCAGTGTGAAGACTAGATTGTAGTGACTGGTTGGGGTGGGATAAGAAGAAAAGCAGGAGATCACCTAGGAGGCCATTATAAAAGATAAGGTGAGAGGTGGCTTCGATTTGGGGTTACCATTGACATTGGGGAGATGGAAAGACACTGATGGGAGCTTCCGGGTTGGTGAACACATGGGCACTGGGGAGAGTGGTGTGCCTGGAGAGGGCATGGAAGCTCCTCACCCTTTCCCCATACCTCTTCCTATGCGTCTCTCCATCTGGCTGTTGATTTGTACCCTTTATCATATCCTGTAATAAACTGGTAAATATTAAAAAGAAATAAAAGATTGATGAATTTGGGCCAAAATTTGGATGTAAAAGAGGAATGCTCTTACAGAGTAGAGGGTGAGGAATGAGAGAACTCGCAGTGGTGACTCCTTGGCATTTCGTTTGTGCAGATCTCACTGGCTTAATATCTTGTATTTTATTGATTTGCTAACACTAAAAGTCTTTCAAGAACCTGATTTGTACAGTAAGGAGTTAAATTAATCTCATTTGGTATTATCTAATGCAGTGGTTCTCAACCAGGAGTGATTTCGCTCTCCCAGAGGGCATTTGGCAATGTTGAGAGACATCTTTGGTTGTCACAACTGGGGGATGTGCTACTGGCTAATGGGTAGAGGCCAGGGTGTTGGTAAATATGTTACAACACATAGGGCAGCCCCCCACAAAAAGAATGATCTGGTACAAAACGTCAGTTGTGCTGTGATTGAGAAATTGATCAAACGGATGAAGGTTAGATCTAATAGGAGATCTGTAGTCTGGGGACATGGCAGACATGCCAGGAATGAAAATTTAACCTATACACCAGTTTTTCCTCCCTCTCTTGGTTCTGTTTCCTCCCCAGAAGTAATGTAGCTGAAATCAGTATTCTCTTTTGGCATACTTGCAACCTTTCCAGTGAAATGTTTTGACTTTCTTCTGTGTAGTATTCATTGATTTTTCTAGGCCTCAGTGGAACTGTGCTAGAAAAACCAGAGGACTCGAGGGTCCATTATTTAGAGTCCAAAATAAGTAAATGATCCACACTTATAAGTCATCTGTACGCTCTTGAACTTAGAGACAACATCCCTAGCAAATAAGTCCAAGGTTAGAAGAATAAAGTTCTGACAATTGGTTTTCTCAGTGGAGGAAGAGGATAGTATTTTCCTATCTGTTGAGTCTTGTGTGAGGGATTCAGACGTGTCTTACCTGAATGTTTACTGGTCAGAGAAAAAAGCAAACAATGAAGTCTGTTTTTTTTTTTTAATTCATATGCATATCTTTATTAAAATTTTTTAAAAATTTATTAGAGAGAGAATGAGAGAGAGAGAGCATGAGAATGGGAGGGTCAGAAGGAGAAGCAGACTACCTGCTGCGCAGGGAGGCCGACGTGGGACTTGATCCTGGCTCTCCAGGATCATGACCAGAGCCAAAGGCAGTCACCCAACCGAGCCACCCAGGTGCCCCTCATATGCATATCTTTAAAACCCATGTAAGTTTTTCTTTTTTTCATAACCACCCCATTCTCTTCTTTGTCCTTTTTCTACAAACTCCCTGTGATTGTCTTCTTCCCCAGAAAGTAGAGCAGCAAACTCATGAGAAATTCCACCTGTTTCCCCTTCACGATCACTGACCCCTGACTCTAGGACATGAGAACTTAGGAGCTTCTCATGCCAAGTGGAGTCCTCTCACGCTGAGCATGCAAGGTGATGAGGAAGCCCAGGGATCCAGGAAGAGTCCATGAGAAGCAAAGAAAGTGTCTACTGGGGGAGGCCTTCCTTGACTCAGAAATCTGCAGTCTTGACGCACTCCGGAATGGGAGGCCAGAGTGAGTCGTCTTCATCCCTTCTGCAGCCACAGTGGTGGACTTCCTCTCGCTGAGACCGTTCCTTTAAGAAGACCCATCACGTTGCTTGGCTGCTTCACTTGTTTACAGTCCCAGAATAGTGTGGCTCAAAATACTGGGACTTGGCTTTTTTTTTTTTTTTTAATTGGCTAAAGGAGACATTATTCTTGTGAGATTCTGGAATGGAAACCAGCAGAGCATGTTTTCATACTCTATGGGAACCCTTGACCACAAACTGGCTCTGCTGGTCTGCCCCATTTTTTGCCCCTTCTGTCTTAGACTTAATCTGCCAGTGACCCCTGTCGCCTTGTCTTCTGGTTCCTGGTCTAGGGTACCTTGTTGGGGCTTGCTCTTACAGACAGGCTGGCGGAAACCCTTGAGGACTTAATTCTGGCCAGTAGGTCATGAGGCAGGGGAATCAGCCTAAACTGTGGAACTTCTCCATTTTTGCCCTGCACATGGCCGAACCATTACGGTGTAAGGACTAGTTTTGGTGGTGTGGCTGGTTAGCCTTTGGCAAGTTCTGGTCAGCCTTTGGCAAGTTCTGGTCAGTACGTGGATATGTTTGCTGCAGTATTCTTGGGTGCCATATAAGAAAAGAGAACCAAAAGAACCAGATCTGCTTAGGAGCTGTCAAAATCATAAGTGATAATGGGCTGAGTAGCAGAGGCTCCTGCCCCCATCGCTGCTTTTTACTCCTAGAAACCCAACCACAAGCCCTTTTTGCTTGGTAATAGTAGTCGGGGGAAGGCATTGAATGGAATTACTGGGAAATGCAGGCTTGAGGATGACTCAGGCAAACACAAGGAGGAAAGGGCCGCTATTAGGTGCCTCCAGTTTCCGCTCAGCATCTTCTGAGCTTTCTCAGCCTTGGACTCATTCAGTTCTAACAGGCCCCTGGCTTTTAACTTGGGAGGCTATTTTGTTTAATACAGGGCTTTTTAAAACTTGACCCATATAAGCCATCAAAACCACTGTGAGTCAGCTTTTCAGGAAGCTTGTCTTTAACTATTTCAGGTTATCTTCTGTTTGTGTGATTCTCTTTTTTCTGGTCTGTTACTCCCTTGAAGTGATTGATTTCTCTGGAATTGGGCAAATATTTGGCTTTTTGAGCCAGGGTTAATATAACAGGCAGATTTCTTATTAAGTTGACCTTATATGTTTTTCCTGTGGATGCATCTCCTCGCTGCAGCATCCCTGAGTTTATCCTGGAGATGGCTGGTTAAACTTCCCTGGGGGGGGTGGAGTGGTGCTTGCTTTGGGAGGAGCTCCCATGAGACTGTTTCTGAGGTTAGAACTGCTCAATGCATTGATGAAAAAGAGAAAGAAAACAAAGGTATAGGAGGGCACCTGGGTGGCTTAGTCGATTGAGCACCTGACTTTGGCTCAGATTATGATCTCAGAGTCCTGGGATCAAGCCCCTCATTGGGATCCCTGCTTAGCAGGGAGTCTGCTTGTCTCTCTCCCTCTCGCTCTGTCCCTCCGCTCACTTGTGCTCTATCTCAGATAAATAAAGTCTTTACAAAAAAACCAAAAAACCCCACAAGGATACAGAAAGTTCCAGGCAAGAAAGAATTGGAAGGACGTATGAGAAGGGATATAGAGGGACTTCTGGAGGCAGGAGAGCATGGATGTTTCCTGGGAGGCTGTTTTGTTCATTTCCCCATTTTTCCAGTGGCTTTTGTCCAGCAGTTAAGAGACTGTCTTTGACTGGTTTGTGTGGTCAGCTTGGTGGTGACTGGAGTTCTTGGGCAGAGAAGTAGGTATACCAGCCATGCAAAAGCACCTAACCTGTGGCTTGACCTCACTGGAGGATGATTCTACTTTTCTGGTAGCTTCTGGAATTTTTTTTTCACTTCCCAGTTTCCTTCTGTTTGAGACTGAATTATTGCTCTCTTTCCCAGGGAATTGGAGCCTAGATGTTAGAATGTGAGAAAAGAACTGACAGCCTGGTCCCTGCACGTAGTCACAGACATCATAAATTCAAGTTAGGAGACAGCATAAACCTGAGCAGTTCAGCAGTCATAGAGTATTCTAGAAATTCCGCTGCTCTCTAGCCCAGTCCTTTCTGCCTGGTGAGTGTCATCCAGATGGCTAAACTTGTTTTCCACAATCTCTCATAACCTTTTCTTTCAAAGTGCTCAGTTCAGTTCATCTGTATCACTCAGCAACAAATATTTATCGAACGTCAATTATGTGCCTTCTTAGTTTGAGTAATCTCTGTGGAAAATGTTTTAAAATGGAAATTCAGAGATTAAGTGAGTCTGGCTGGTGAGGGGAGGAGATGGCAGAGGGCTTCATTCCCACGAAAGCTTAGCTCTCTTTTGTACTTGTCTGTGAGTAGAGGCTGTGTGAGGATCCCATAATTCTTTTGTACACCCTCTCTGGTCCTGCCTGGTGACCATGGCTTTAGTGACTGTATAGACACTGTTGCTTTTTGCCCTCATCTCTCTCTCAGTCAACTCTGTTGATCAGATCTGGACTATGAGTGATGGACAGATGGACAGGCAGACAGCCTGCTTGCCTGTCTTTCTCTTTCTGTCTTCTTTTTCTTCTACCCTGTCTCCTCCCTAGCTCTCCCTTCCCTCCCTCTCCTTGTTCTTCTCTCCTTCTCTCTCCCCTTTTCTTTCCCTCCCCCCTTGCCTTTCCTTCCTTCTTCCCTTCCCTCATCATTCTCTCCCTCTCTCTTTTCCTTCTTCTTCCCTCACTCCCCCCATCCCACACCCCTTCATGAATTAAGAAGTTAAATCTGCCTGTACCAGGGGAGAAAAGTTTTCTTTCTAGAACTAAATAGAAATGATTTTAGGTTTATGTTCTGTTTTGGATAGTTCATGACATTCCTCTTCCATTTTCATTACCACAGAAAATTGCATTTGTTACACTTTTGTTTTTAAAAAGATTTTATTTTTTTTATTTGACAGAGAGAGACACAGCGAGAGAGGGAACACAAGCAGGGGGAGTGGGAGAGGGAGAAGCAGGCTCCCTGCCGAGCAGGGAGCCTGATGCGGGGCTGGATCCCAGGAGCCTGGGATCATGACCTGAGCAGAAGGCAGATTCTTAATGATAGCCACTCAGGCTCCCCATGCTACACTGTTTTTAAAAGAAGTGATGTAAAAAGGCTTTGGCTCCATAGTGCAGCCTTCCTTGAGCACCATATTTAAAAGAGCAACCCCTGCCCTGGCTTCGTAGTTCTCATCTTCTCTCCTGATTCTCCTTTTACACCACTTATCACCATTTGACATACCATGTACTTTTATTTATTTATTTATTTTAAAGATTTATGTGTTTTAGAGAGAGGCAGAGTGCCCACGTGCATGGGAGTGGGAGGAGGGGCAGAGGGAGAGGGAGAGAGCGTGGAGCTGAGTGTGGAGCCCCATGTGGGACTCCATCTCATGACCCTGAGATCATGACCCCAGCCGAAGCCTTGAGCTGGACGCCTAGCTGACCGAGCCACCCGGGCTCCCCTAAAAATGTACTTTTAAAGAGCAGCTCTGTTGTGATACAGTTTATACATGGTATAATATGTGCATTTTAAGTGTGAGGTTCTATAGGTTTTTTTTTTTTTTTAAAGATTTTATTTATTTGAGAGAAAGAGAGGGAGAAGGAGAGAGAGAGAGAGAGAGAGAGCATGAGAGGAGAGGGGTCAGCAGGAGAAGCAGATTCCCCGCCAAGCAGGGAGTCTGATGTGGGACTCCATCCCAGGACTCCAGGATCATGACCTGAGCTGAAGGCAGTCGCTTAACCAACTGGGCCACCCATGCGCCCAGTTCTATAGGTTTATTTTATTTTATTTTTAAGATTTTATTTATTCACTTGACAGAGATCACAAGTAGGCAGAGAGGCAGAGAGAGAGAGGAGGAAGCAGGCCATCTGCAGAGCAGAGAGCCTGATGCGGGGCTCGATCCCACGACCCGGGGATCATGACCCGAGCCTAAGGCAGCGGCTTTAACCCGCTGAGCCACCCAGGCGCCCCTCCATAGGTTTTAATAAGTGTAAATCCACATGTAACAACCACCACCATAGTCAAGATAAAGAACATTGCCATCCTCCAGAAACTTTCCTCAGCAGTTGCTGACCTATCACTATGGATTTGGTTTTCCCCATATAAATAGAATTATGGAGTGCTGTCTTGGGTGTGGCTGCTTTCACTCACAGTCATGTTTTGGAGCAGGGGGTCGTTCATTTGCATGTCCCAGGTCACTTCTTTTTACTGCTGGGTAGTATTCTGTTGCATGGATCTACCAGTTTGTTCATCTATTAATTTGTTTTATGGTGTGTGTGCTGTGTATTTTTTAATTGTTTGAATATGGTCTTTCTTCCCCAATAGAATACAGGCTCCACGAGGGCAGTTATTTATTTATTTATTAAGATCTTTATTTATTTATTTATTTGACAGACAGAGATCACAGGTAGGCAGAGAGGCAGGCAAAGAGAGAGGGAGAAGCAGGCTCCCCTGCTGAGCAGAGAGCCCGATGTGGGGCTCGATCCCAGGACCCTGGGATCATGACCTGAGCCGAAGGCAGAGGCTTTAACCCACTGAGCCACCCAGGTGCCCCGCATTTACCTTTTTTTAAAAACAGTTCTGTTAAGGGGTGCCTGGGTGGCTCATTCAGTTAGGCATCTGACTCTTGATCTCAAGGTCATGAGTTTAAACCCTGCGTTGGGCTCCATGTAGGGCTTGGAGCCTACTTAAAAAAACCAAAACAAAACAGTTTTTTTTTAATGTATTTTTTTTTTTAAAGATTTTTTTTTTTTT
>RCUC01170686.1:0-19522 GCA_003697995.1 Taxidea taxus jeffersonii | reverse complement strand
CGAACTTTGTGGCTCCCTGATCAGTGGGGAGTCTGCCTCTACCTTTTTCTCTGCCCTTCCCCTGGCCTGTGCTCACTCTCTCTCAAATAAATAAATAAAATCTTTTTTTTTTAACTGCACAGTTAAAAAAATAAGAACCAACTTTTTGTTTTGTTGATTTTTTCCATTGATTTCCTGTTGTCAATTTCATTTATTTCTGCTGTGATTTTAATTATTTATAATCCTTGCCTTAGGATGAAATTGTTATTCTTTCTCTGGTTTCCTAAAGTGGCTAGTTACATTATTTTATTCTTCGATTTTTTTCCTATTATATGTGTTTAGGGACATGAATTCTCTTCTAAACACTGCTTTCATTGAATTCCACAAAATTTGAAACTTTGTATTTCGTTTTCATTTAGTTCAAAATGTTTACTTTCTCTTAGGACTTTTTCTTTGACCCATATGCTATTTTAAAATGTGTGGTTTAATCCCCAAGCATTTGGGGATTTTCCAGCTATCTTTCTGAAGATAGTCCTTATATCAGTGCCTTAGTCATTTTGTTGTCTGAAACTTGCTCTCTAGGAGATTCCTCAATGCATCAGTGACAAAATATTATTCCAGTTCTAGTGTATCACTAATGGTCTGTCCACACCTTTCATAGTTGACTCTAAGCTTGACTGACTTTATTTTTTTTCCAGCTTGACTGACTTTAATAAAATTCTTGATTCACACATAGTTTACCTTTTATTTTACAAAAAAATGAAACAGATACTTTATCCAAAAATTCTATATATGTATTTTTCATTCAAACTGGCACACAAGTGTTTAAAGTCTCACATATATTACCTTTTATCATTTCAGTAGCATGGGATTGGTATTTTTAAAGCACTCGGGGATTTTTGGGTAGCAGGTTGCTGCAATTATTGCATTTGGGATGTGAATCATTCCTGCTTTTTCTTCTCATTACATCTATCTATATTTTCATAGTTTGTTTTCCAAGCTGTATAACAAATTACCAGAAACTTAGCAGGTTAAGGGGTGCCTGAGTGGCTCAGTTGGTTAAGATATGACTCCTGATTTCTGCTCAGGTCATGATCTAAGGGTCATGGGATCCAGCCCTACGTTGAGCTGCACCCTCAGTGGGGAGTCTGCTTGATATTCTCTCCCTCTCCCTTTATCCCTCCCCCCCATTCTCTTTCTTTCCTTTTTAAAATAAATAAACAAATCTTTTTTTAATGTAGATTAAAAGAACAACACTTATCATTTCAGTTTCCATGCTTCAGGAGTCCAGTATAACACAGCTACAGCTTTGATCAGTGTCTCACAAGGCTATAGTCATGGTATCAGCCAGGGCTGGAAGCTCATCTGAGTCCTCCTCCAGGCCCACAGGTTTTTGGCAGGATTCATTTCCTACTGAACTTAAGGTGACTTGCCTTTTCAAGGCTCAAGGAGTGCTTTTCTGGCTTTACAACATCAAAGGGAAGGTGGGTGTAGTTACCACAATGGACAGCAGATCAAAACAAGCAGAATAGTCTGACTTGCACAGACCTATGGCACTAGCTGGTTAATGATGGTGTTCCTAGAAATGAAATTGATAGGAAGCCTACCAAATTCTTACTAGATCTGTATAAACAGAAAATTCTAGGTCAAGTGAACAAAAGTCTAACTCAAATCATAAAATAGACAGTCAGAGCCCCTCAATCAATTCCCAGACTTGAGCCAGTTCACAGATCAGGAATGAAAAGTGGAAATGGATCCCTTTGAGGAGGGACCCCAGTATTCTACTAAAATTTATTCATTTAATCTTTCTCCAGCCTACCCCAAAAGGGCCTACAGCCACTTACCAGGATAACTGCAGTGGGGAGAACGAAATGATCAGACCTCTCAGAGACTACTGGACACCGGCTGTGAAGAGGCATTGATTCCAGGAGACCTAAAATGTCACTGCGGCCCTCTGGTTGAGTAGGGGCTCAAGAGAGTCAGGTGATCAATGGAGTTTTAACTCAGGTTTGTCAGTTAAACTGTCAGTTTAACTCAGGTTTGTCAGTGGGCCCCTAAACCCATCTTGTGGTTATTTTCCCAGTTCCAGAGTGCATAATTGGAGCAGACATACCTCGCAGCCGGAATCCCCACATTTGTTCTCCAACCTGTGTAGTGAGGGCTATTACAGAGGGAACGGCCAAGTGGAAACCATTAGAACTGTACATACCACAGAAAAATAGCATATGAAAAGCATTTGGCATTCTGGGAGAGACCCATTTGCTCTCCTATGCAGGAGATGGATGGGTCTTAGGAAATAACATCAAATTATCATAGCTCAACCAGGTGGTGATTCCAAATGCAGCTCCTGTACCAGCTGTGGTTTCATCACTGTGCAAATTAATATCTCTTGGTGCCTGGTATGCAGCTATTGATCAGGAAAATGACCTTTTCACCATACCTGTCCATAAAGCCCACCAGAGCCAGCCTTCGGCTGGCAAGACCAGCAGTACACCTGCACTGTCCTACCTTAGGAGGATATCAACGCTCCAACCTCCTTTGATTTTGGAGGCAACATGCTCCTTATTTGGGTGTGTTACTCTGGCCCATTTATCAAGTGGCCAAAAATGCTGCTACTTTTTTACTGGGGCCCAGAACCATAGAAGGTTCTGAAACAGCCCAGGCTGCCATGCAAGCTGCTCTGCCACATGGGCCGTATGACCCATAGATCCAATGATACTTAAAGTGACAATGACAGACTGGGATGCTGCCTGGAACCTTTCACAGGTCCCTATAGATTTAGTGCATTGCAGTTCTTTAGGATTTTGGAGTAAGGCCCTGCCATCCTCTGCAGATAGCTACTCTCCTTTCAAGAAATAGCTCTTGGTCTGCTTCCGGGCCCTAGAAGAGACTGAATACTTGACCATGGACCATCAAATTATGTGTGACCTCAGCTGCCCATCATGAACTGAGTGTTATCTGACCCACCAAGCCATAAAGTTGGGCATTGGCAGCAACACTCCAGCATCAAATGAAAGGGGTATATATGTGATCAAACCCAAGCAGGCACCGAAGGTGCAAGTAAATTACATGAAGAAGGGCCCAAATGCTCATACTCCCCACTCCTACAGGGCCTTGTTGCCTCCATCCTGCACCTGTTGCCCCATGGGGAGTTATATATGATAAACTAACAGAGGAAGAAAAACTCGAGCCCAGTTTACACATGGTTCTGCATGATATGCCTGCATCACCCAGAAGTGGACAGTCATAGCCCAGCAGCCCCTTTCTGGGACATCCCTCAAAAACAGTGGTGAAGGGAAACCCTCCTAGTAGTAAGAACCTCAGATAGTGTACCAGCTTGTTCATTTTTCTTGGAAGAAGTGGCAAGATGTGCAATTATACACTGATTTGTGTCTGAGCCAATGATTAGGTTCAATGATCAAACACTTGGAATATGATTGGAAAATTAGCAACAAAGAAATCTGGGGAAGAGGTATGTGAAAAGAACATCTCTGGGTAAAAAATCATGAATATATTTGTTCTTATGTGAATGCTCACCAAAGGATGACCTTATCAGAAGAGGATGTTAATAATCAAGTGGATAGAATGATCCATTTTATGAATATTGGTCAGCCTTTCCCCAGCCACCCCTAGTGTCACTTGACTGGCTCATAAACAAAGAGGCCATGATGGCAGAAATGGAGGTTATACATGGGCTCAGCAACATGGCCTTCCACTCATCAAGGCTGACCTGGCTATAACCACTGCTGAGTGTCCAATCTACCAGCAGCAGGGAACAACACTGAGCTCCCAATGTAGTACAATTCCCCAGGGTGATCAGCCAGCTACCTGGTGGCAAGTTGATCACACTAGACTGCTTCCATCATGGAAGGGACAGCGTTTTGTTCTTACTGGAATAGACACTCTGGATATGGATTTGCCTTC
Organism: Taxidea taxus jeffersonii; assembly: GCA_003697995.1. NCBI lineage: Eukaryota > Metazoa > Chordata > Mammalia > Carnivora > Mustelidae > Taxidea > Taxidea taxus. The sequence goes on along the minus strand of RCUC01170686.1, from coordinate 15,619 downwards.
CATGCATGCAATGTTTTTGCCAAAACTACCATCTGTAGAATTAAAGAATGCCTTATCCACTATCATGGTATTCCACATAGCATTGCCATAGTTCAAGAAACTCACTTCACAGCACAATAAATGAAGCAATAGGCTCATGCTTGTGGAATTCACTCTTACCATGTCCCCACCATACTAAAGCAGCTGGCTTTGGAAACTCAGTTACAGCCCCAGCTTGGTGGCAGTACCTTGCAATACTGGGCAAGGTCCGCCAAAAGGCTGTATATGCCATAAAACAGCAACTAATCAACTAATATATGGTGCTATTGCTCCCAGAGCCAGGATTTAGGGATTTAGGAATCAAGGGGTACAAGCGAGAGTGATACCACTCACTGTTACCCATGAGCAAAATTTTTCCTTCCTATTCCTATGACTTAATGGTTTCCTGGCCTAGAAGTCATAGTTCCAAAGGAAGGGATGCTTCTACCAGGAGACAAAATGATTCCATTGAACTGGAAGTTAAGACTTCCACCCAGCCACTTTGGGCTCCTCGTGCCTCTAGATCAACAGGCAAGGAAGGGAGTTACTGGGGAGATTGTTGTGACTACCGAGGGGAAACTGAACTATTCCATGGTGGGGGGAAAGAAGAGTATATCTGGAACTCAGGGGACGCCTGGGTGGCTCAGTTGGTTAAGCGGCTGCCTTCGGCTCAGGTCATGATCCCAGCATCCTGGGATCGAGTCCCACATCGGGCTCCTTGCTTGGCAGGGAGCCTGCTTCTCCCTCTGCCTCTGCCTGCCTCTCTCTGCCTGTGCTCGCTCTCTCTCTCTCTCTAACTAATAAATAAATAAAATCTTAAAAAAAAATTTATCTGGAACTCAGGACACCCTCAGGCCGTCTCTTATTTCCATGTCCTGTAATTAAGGTTGATGTAAACTACAACAACCCAACCCAGGCTGGACTAGTCATGATCCAGACCCTTTGGAAATGAAGGTTTGAGTCACCCAAACAGGTAAAGAACCATGACCAACTGAGGTATCAGCTGAAGGAAAAGTGAATACAAAAATGGTTAGTAGAAGAAGGTGGTTATAAACCCCAGCTGCAACCCTATGGCCACTTACAGAAATGAAGACTGTAATTGCTATGAGTATTTCTGCCTTATTTTGTATTGAATACACTTGTGTTTATGTATATAAACACATATAAAAATATAAAATATATATTAAGAAAATATCTTTGTTTTCTCTCTTCTCTTATCCTCTTACCATGTAACATAGATATGCAGACTTTATATCATGGTGCTAGGTATTGTTAATTTTACATCATATTATTTGAGCTATGGAATATCAAAGTAAAGAACAAATATCACTCAAGGACTTTACCTTCTCTTCTGGGGAATGAAAGCTAGTGGGTTTTGGGTTGTATGCAGGATATGTTCAGTATCATGTTAAGAGGAATTATGACCTTGTTACTGTGTTTATTTGGAGATTAAGGAGATGTGTATAATTGACAAGGGGTAGACTTGTGACAGTTAATTTATGTATCACCTTGACTGGGCTTAAAGAATGCCCAAAGAGTTGGTAAATGTTATTCCCAATTGTGTTTGTAAGAGCATTTCTGGAAGAGAGTACCATTTGATCCAGTAGAGATCCACCCTCATCAGTATGGTCAAATACCACCCAATCCACTGAGGGCACAAATGAAACAAAAACACAAAAGAAGAGTGAGTTCATTCTCTCTTCTTGAGCTGGGCCATCTTTTCCTGCCCTTGGCTATTGGCCTGGTTATTGGGCCTTTACACTCTGGGACTTATATCAGGAGCCCCTTGGTTCTCAGATCTTCAGCTTAGACCAAATTATGCCACCAGCTTTCCTGGTTCTACAGCCTACAGACAGCAGTGGGTGGGATTTCTTGGCCTCCTTAACCATATGAACAAAGTCCTATAATAAATCTCAGTTAGATAGATAGATAGATAGATAGATAGATAGATAGATAGATAGATAGGGACATTGATCTCCTATTGCAGACATATATATCAGATATAAACAGTATAAATGTAAATAGATACAGATATATCTCCTGTTGGTTCTATTTCTCTGGAGAACCCTAATACATGCAATTCCCATGATTTAGGAGGTCAGTACTGGGACCCCGATCAGGGTCTCACAAGGCTGCAATGATGGTATCAGCCAGGGTTGGAAGTTCATCTGAGTCCTTTTCTTGGTTCACATGTTTTTGGCAGAATTCATTTCCTGTTGAACTAATGGTTTGCCTTTTCAAGGCCCACAGGAGTGCTTCTCTGGCTTCACATTTCTCGTTTCTAGGAAGTCCTCTTCTAAAGGGTTCACCTGCTTAGGTCAGGACCATCCAGGCTGATCTCCCTTTTAATTAATTCAAAGCTGACCTTAATTATAGACAAAATTACATCTGCAAAATCCCTTCACTTTTGCAATATAATGAAACCAAGTCATGGAAGTGAAATCCGATCATATCCACATTGCCACCCACACTCAGAGTGTAGATTATAAAGAGCATGTACACCAAGGGGCAGGAATCTTGAGGGCCATCTTAGACTTCTGCCTACCACAGGTGGATTTAAGAGCAGGTTTTTAAAATATATTTATTTACATATTTTAGAGAGTGAGAAAGAGAGGGAGTGGGACACCTGAGTGGCTCAGTCATTAATCATCTGTCTTTAGCTCAGGTCATGATCCCAGGGTCCTGGGATCGAGTCCCACATCGGGGTCTCCACTCAGTGGGAAGCCTGCTTCTCCCTCTTCCACTCCCCCTGCATGTGTTACCTCTCTTGCTGTGTCTCAGTCAAGTAAATAAATAAAAATCTTTTTTAAAAAGTGGGGGGAGAGGGAGTGGCAGGGGACAGTGATGAGGAGAGGGATAGAGAGAATCTCAAGCAGACTCCCTGCTGAGTATGGAGCCCGATACAGGGCTCAATCTCCCAACCCCGAGATCATGACCTGAGCTAAAATCAAGAGTTGGACGGTCAACCAGCTGAGCCACCAAGGTGCCCAAGAGCAGTTATTTTTAAGTGTATAACATAATTGCATTTTGGTTTTGTTTGTTTGTTTGTTAAGATTTTATTTATTTGGCAGAGAGAGAGAGAAAGAGAGTAAGAGAGCAAACAAGCTGGGGGTGTGGCAGGCAGAGAAAGCAGGCTTTCCACTGAGCAAGGAGGCTGATGCAGGACTCCATCCCATAACCCTGGGATCATGAGCTGAAGATCTCTGAGCTGAAGGCAGAGGCTTAAGCGACTGAGCCACCCAGGTGTCCTAATAATTGGATTTTGGAAAACATGCTGCTTTCTCTTCTGACATCATCATCAACATGCCTTGAATTTCTAATGTGAACAAGGCCTAGGGCTAAGTCTGAGGATAAACAAGTAAATAATGGTTTGTATTTTCCTGGCTGTTTTATTGTAGACTGAGTACATAAAATGGAAAGATGGCAATAGACAGCAGATGTGTTAAGCAATAAACCAGAAGTATAAAATAAAAGTGCTTTCTGGGTTTAGAGAAGGAAATGATCACAGGAGAGGAGTGACAGAGAGGGTTAGCAAATGAACTGGATCTTGAAATTAATCATGGAATTGAGCAAACATTTATTAAGCCCTATGTGACACTATGGGGACAGAAAGATGAATCAAATGGCCTTTGACTTCCAGGAATGTATGATCTGACGGGAGAGACAAACCTTGAGCCAAACAAATGTGGGCAGAATAAAAACTTGGTGCACTGGGGCACCTGGGTGGCTCAGTTAGTTAAGTGTCCTATTCTTGATTTAGGCTCAGGTTGTGATCTCAGGGTTGTGAGATTGAGCCCCTTGTGGGGCTCCATGCTCAGCAGGAAGTTGGCTTGAGATTTTCTCTCTCCCTCTGCCCTTCCCCCCACCTGTGAGTCTGCTTTCTCACTCTCTCTCAAATAAATAAATAAATAAATCTTTAGGGGGAAATGTTGGTGCATTGATGATAGAATACAGAGGAGAGAAATCCCATAAATTTTAAAGGATAAATAGGAGTCTTCCAGGTTACTGAGATTTAAAATATAGGAACGCCTGGGTGGCTCAGTTGGTTAAGCGGCTGCCTTCGGCTCAGGTCATGATCCCAGCGTCCTGGGATTGAGTCCCACATCGGGCTCCTTGCTCGGCAGGGAGCCTGCTTCTCCCTCTGCCTCTGCCTGTGCTCGCTCTCGCTCTGTCTCTCTCTGACAAATAAAAATAAATAAATAAAATAAAATAAAATATATTGGTCAACTAATCTTTGACAAAGCAGGAGTGAATGTCCAATGGAAAAAAGACAGTCTCTTCAACAAATAGTGTTGAGAAAATTGGACAGCCACCCAGAATGAAACTAAACCGTCTCCTTACACCCCACACAAAAGTGGATTCAAAGTGGATGAAAGACCTCAATGTGAGACAGGAATCCATCAAAATCCTTGAGGAGAACACAGGCAGCAACCTCTTTGACCTCAGCCACAGCAACTTCTTCCTAGAAACATCCCCAAAGGCAAGGGAAGCAAGGGTAAAAAGGAACTATTGGGACTTCATCAAGATCAAAGTCTTTTGCACAGCAAAGGAAACAGTCAACAAAACCAAAAGACAACTAACAGGATGGGAGAAGATATTTTCAAATGACTTATCAGACAAAGAGCTAGTATCCAAAATCAATAAAGAACATATCAAACTCAACGCCCAAAGAACAAATAATCCAATCAAGAAATGGGCAGAAAACATGAACAGACATTTCTGCAAAGAAGATATCCAAATGGCCTGCAGACACATGAAAAAGTGCCCAACATCACTCGGCATCAGGGAAATACAAATCAAAACCACAATGAGATACCACCTCACACCACTCAGAATGGCTAAAATGAACAAGTCAGGAAACAACAGGTGTTGGCAAGGATGCAGAGAAAAGGGAACCTTCCTACACTGTTGGTGGGAATGCAAGCTGGTGCAGCCATTCTGGAAAACAGTCCTGATGCATAACTGACATAACCATGAGATTCCTGAGAATACTACAAGGGGCTTGGAGAGGAAGTGGAGAAACTAAAGGCACCACCTCGGGTTTTTTTTTTTACTACATTTATTCAAGTACCCTGGTGTGAGCTCATGAATATCCCGAAGACTCAATTGCCATGTCTGTCAAACTGGGATAATAATAGCTCCTATTTCTGAGGTGTTGATGAGATGGTTGAATGGGACATTCTGCGTGAAGCCTTTTAAGACAGCACCACGGGGGCCAGCATTCAGACAGTGATGAATATTTGCTGCTTTTATCAGAGGAGAAAGATCTCTAGAATTGAGTAAAATTTTGATTGGGGGTGGCAGGAAATGGGTGAAGGTGGTCAAGAGGTGCAAACTTCCAGTTATAAGATAAATAGGTCCTGGGCATGTGATGTGCAGCAAGGTGACTGCAGTCAAGAACACTGTATTTGTAAGTTGCTAAGAGAGATCTAGAAAGTACTCATCACAAGAAAAAAAGTTGTGACTATGTGAAATGATGGGTTTAACTAGATTACTGTGCTCATGATTTTGCAATATAGACAATCAAATGATTATATTGTATTCATGAAACGAATACAATTTTATATTTCAATCACAACTCAATAAAACTAGGGAGAAAAGATGCATAAAGTGCACATTTGCAAGGATTTTAAGGAATGAAATTGCTTTGAAAGATGTTTGAAAAACTTAAGATGGTAAATTTTTGTCATGACACTTTTTTTAACTTTTTTTTTTAAGATTTTATTTATTTATTAGTTAGAGAGAGAGAGAGAGAGAGTACAGGCAGACAGAGAGGCAGGCAGAAGCAGAGGGAGAAGCAGGCTCCCCACCGAGCAAGGAGCCCAATGTGGGACTCGATCCCAGGACGCTGGGATCATGACCTGAGCCAAAGGCAGCCACCCAACCATCTGAGCCACCCAGGCGCCCCTGTCATGACACTTTTTTTCTTTTTAATTTTAATTTTATTTCGGTAAGTCTTCGCAAAAGATCTACACTTTTTTTTTTCTGGATTTTTATTTATTTATTTGACAGACAGAGATCACAAGTAGGCAGAGAGGCAGGCAGAGAGAGGAGGAAGCAGGCTCCTTGCTGAGCAGAGAGCCCGATGTGGGGCTCGAACCCAGGACCCTGGGATCATGACCTGAGCCAAAAGCAGAGGCTTTAACCCACTGAGCCACCCAGGCGCCCCAAGATCTACACTTTCTATAGATTTTCCGTTGTAGAACACAATAGTGTTAACTATAGGCACAATGTTCTACAGCAGATTTCTAGAACTTTTTCATCTTGAAAAAGCATTACTAAAATTTTATACCTCTTGATTAGCAACTCCCTATTTCCCCTCCCCACTTTCTCTTGGCAACCACTCTTCTGCCCTATGCTTCTATGAGTTTGACCAATTTAAATACCTATTATAAGTAGACTCATGCAGTATTTTTTGTTCTGCAACTGGCTTATTTCACTTAGTTTAATGCCCTTAAGGTTTATCCATATTGTAGCATATGACAGGATTTCCTTCCTTTTTAAGGCTGAATAATATTTCACTGCATGTATTTACCAAGATTTCATTTGTGTGTGTGAGAAAGAGATAAAGATTAGAATTTATATATATATATTTTTTAAGTATATATACTTAAAAATATATATATATTTTAATTATATATAAATATATATATTTATATATAATTATATATATATTTTATGTATAATATATATACATATATTTTTAAGTAGGCTCCACGCCCAGCATGGAACCCAATATGGGGCTTGAACTCATGACCCTCAGATCAAGAACTGGGCTGAGATCAAGAGTTGGACACTTAGCCACTTGAGCCACCTAGATACCCAAAGTCATTACTTGACTTTTATATAAAATTATACAGGGCACCTGGGTGGCTCAGTCAGTTAAGTGTCTACCTTCAGCTCAGGTCATGAGCCTGGAGTCCTGAGATTGAGCCCCACAATGTGCACCCTGCTCAGCAGAGAACTTGCTTCTCCCTCTGCCCCTCACCCCATTCCTGTTCTCTCTTGCTCGCTCACTTGCTCTCTCTCTAATAAATAAATAAAAATCTTTTAAAAAATTATACATTCTTGGGATGCCTGGGTGGCTCAGTCAGTTAAGCATCCAGATCTTGATCATGATCTCATGAGTTGTAAGATCAGGGCCCACATCAGGCTCCATTCTCAGTGGGGAGTCTGCTTGAAGATTCTCTCCCCTCTGCCTTTCCCCTCACTCACTCACTCTCTCTCTCAAATAAATAAATATTTTAATATTTAATTTAATATTTAATATTTAAATGAATGTTTAAAATTATAAATTCCCATTCTTTTTAAAAATTAATCCAAGAAATGTGTAAACCTACCAAAACTCTACCATTTAGGAAAAAAATCAGGGTTAATGTTTGGTGATTATAGTTCTAGACATTACAGTAAGTGGAAATAATTGAGATAAAAGGCAGATAATCGTTTTTTAGAATGGATTTCACCATGCAAGCTATTTTTTATATGAACAGCATTAAATTTGTTTTGCTTAAATTTAAAGACCAAAAAACTAAAACGAAATAGAGGGAATTACTGAATTTTAGTACAAGAGATGTTAATTCTTTTTTAAAACTCCTCCTTGAAGGGGAGCAGAATATGCTACTCTACCACTTTGGCATGTGGATTATCTTAAACTGAGGTCAATCAAGATCCAGAAGACCCAGGAAAGGGGGGTATAGATCAGTGGTAGAGCATTTGACTGCAGAAGACCCAGGAAAAAGCTTTTTACCTCCTCCTTAACTGCCTGAAAGAATTTAGATAGAAGATCTGGTCTATCTAAACTAACACCAGAGATAACTACAAAGAATATGGCATAGGCATGGGTAAACTGGGGAAGGGGGGTGGACTGGAGATCAAATTCCTCTCTGTCCCACTGTCTCCACAAAGCATGGCAAACATGTTTACCAAACTTCTGCTCTACCTGTTTTCCCATAAATTTTCTTCTTTCCCACTTTTGAAGTCCCAGACCCATACCCCTTCTCCTACGCTCAGGACAGCATGTAAGTCTCAATTGCCTGGCTGCCTGCGGATTTCATATTCTTTTAAGGCTCCTATACATGTATCATTAGAATTGTTTTTCTCCTGTTAATCTGTGCTATGTCAATTTAATTGTTAGGCCAGCCAAAGAACCTGGAAGGGAAGAAGGAGACATTTTCCTCCCCTACATTTTTCTAGTATACAGGCAAACCTCATTTTATTGCACTTACCTTTATTGTGCATCACAGATGCTGCATTTTTTCCAGATTGAAGATTTGTTGCAACCCTGCATTGGGCAAGTCTCTTGGCACCATTTTCCAAAAGCATCTTCTCACTTTGCGTCTCTGTGTCACATTTTACTAATTCTTGCAATATCTCAAACTTTTTCATTATTATTGTATTTGTTACAGCGATCTGTGATCAGTGATCTTTGATGTAACTACTGTCATTGTTTTTGAGTGCCACAAACCATATCCATATGAGATGGTGAATTTAATGGATACAGGTGTGTGTTCTGACTACTCCACTGACCAGCCATTCCCCTATCTCTCTCCCTCTGCTTAGGCCTCCCTATTCCCTAAGACACAGCAATATTGAAATCAGGACAATAAGCCTACAATGGTCTCTAAGTGTTCAAGTGAAAGGAAGAGTCTCACATTTCTCACTTTAAATAGGAAACTAGAAATGATTAAGCTTAGTGAGGAAGGTATGTCAGGAGCCAATACAAGCCAAAAGCTAAGGCTCTTATACAAAACAGTGAGCCAAGATGTGTGCAAAGAAAAAGTTCTTGAAGGAAATTAAGAGAGCTACTCCAGGGACGCCTGGGTGGCTCAGTTGGTTAAGCTGCTGCCTTCGGCTCAGGTCATGATCCCAGCGTCCTGGGATGGAGTCCCGCATCGGGCTCCTTGCTCGACAGGGAGCCTGCTTCTGCCTCTGCCTCTGCCTGCCTCTCTGTCTGCCTGTGCTCGCTCTCTCTCTCTCTAACAAATAAATAAATAAAATCTTAAAAAAAAAAAAAAAAGAGCTACTCCAGAGAACACATGAATGATAAGAAAATGAAACAGCTTTATTGCTGATAAGGAGAAAGTTTGAGTGGTCTGGACAGAATACACTAGCTACAACATCTCATTAACTACAGCCTAGTCCAGAGAAAAACCCTAATTCTCTTCAGTTCTATGAAGTCCAAGGGAGGTGAAGAAGCTGTAGGGGAAAAGTCTGAAGCTAGCAGAGGTTGGTTCATGAGGTTAAAGGAAAGAATCTGTATCTATACTAACAAACTGCAAGGTGAGAAGTGGCATGTGCTGATGTAGAAGCTGCAGCAAATTCTCCAAAAGATCCATCTAAGATCATTAATGAAGGTGGCTACACTAAACAACAGATTTTCAGCGCAGACAAACAACCTTCTATCAGAAAAGGATGCCATCTGGGACTTTCATAGCTAGAGAGAAGAAATCAATGCCTGGTTTCAAAGCTTCAAGGAACAGGCTGACTCTCTTGATAGGAGCTAATGAAGCTGGTGACTTTAAGTTGACCCCAGTGCTCATAGACCATTCTGAAAATCCTAGAGCCCTTAAGAATTATATTTAAATATACTCTGCCTGTGCTCTATAAAGGGAAAAATAAAGCCTGGATGAGAGTACATTTATTTACAACATGGTTTACTGAGTATTTTAAGCCCACTGTTGAGACCTACTGCTCAGAAATGAAGATCTCTTTCAAAGTATCACTTCTCAGAGGCACCTAGGTGGCACCTTCAGTTCAGGTCATGATCTCAGGGTCCTGGGATCAAAAGTATTGGAGCGCCTGGGTGGCTAAGTGGGTTAAACCTCTGCCTTCAGCCCAGGCCCTGATCAAGCTCAGCGGGGAGCCTGCTTCCCCCTCTCTCTTTGCCTGCCTCTCTGCCTACTTGTGATCTCTCTCTCTCTCTCTCTCTCTCTGTCAAATAAATAAATAAATAAGAAAATGCATCTGGTCACCCAAGAGCTCTGATGGGTATGTGCAATGAGATTAATGTTGTTTTCATGTCTGCTAACACAACATTCATTTTGCAGCCCATAGATCAAGGAGTAATTTTAATTTTAAAGTCTTATTATTTCAGTTTCATCTGGGACTTTCATAGCTAGAGAGAAGAAATCAATGCCTGGTTTCAAAGCTTCAAGGAACAGGCTAATAAACTGGGTATAATAAATCCATGTTATTTCATGGATCTAACTGCCATGGTTATTCCTCTGATGGACATGGGAAAAGTTCATTGAAAACCTTCTGGAAAGGATTCACCATTCCAGATGCCATCAAAAACATTTATGATTCATGGGAAAAGGTTAAAATATCATCATTAACCAGAGTTTGGAAGAAGGTGATTTCAGCCCTCATGGATGACTTTGAGGGTTTCCAGACCTCAGTGGAGGAAGGACTGAATTTGTGGTAGAAATAGCAAGAGAATTAGGATCAGAAGTGGAGCCTGAAGGTGCTCTTGGGTGGCTCAGTCACTTAGGTGTCTGACTTCAACTTGGGTCATGATATTGGGGTCCTGGGATCGAGCCCCATGTAGGGGTCCATGCTCAGCAGAGAACCTGTTTGTCCCTTTGCCCCTCCCCACTCCCCCTGCTCATGATGTCTCTGTGTCTCTCTCTCAATAAATAAATAAAATCTTAAAGAAGAAAGAAAGAAAGAAAAGGAAAAAAGGAAGGAAGGAAGGAAAAAGTGGAGCCTAAAGATGAGACTGAATTGCTGCAATCTCATGATAAAATTTGAACAGATAAGGAGTGGCTTCTTATGGATAAGCAAAGAAAGTGGTTTCTTTTCTTTTTTTAAGATTTTGTTTATTTATTTGACAGAGACACAGAGAAAGAGGAAACACAGCAGGAAGAGTGGGAGAGAGCTTCCCACTGAGCAGGGAGCCCAGGACCCTGGGATCATGACCTGAGCTGAAGGCAGACACTTAATGACTAAGCTACCCAGGCGCCCCCCAAAATTGGTTTTCTTTAAAGATTTTATTTATTTATTTGACAGACAGAGATCACAAACAGGCAGAGGCAGGCAGAGAGAGAGAAAGGGGGAAGCAGGCTCTCTGCTGAGCAGAGAGCCCAATGCAGGGCTCGGACCCAGGACCCTGAGATCATGACCTGGGCCGAAGGCAGAGGCTTAACCCACTGAGCCACCCAGGTGCCCCCCAAAATTTTTTCTTGAGATGGAGTCTACTCGAGGTGAAAATGCTGTGAAGATTGTTGATATGACAACAAAAGATTTAGAATATTACACAAACTTAATCAATAAAGCCGTGGCCATGTTTGAGGGGATTGACTCCAATTTTGAAAAAAGTTCTACTATAAGTAAAATATTATTTTTTGTGGGTGAAATATTATTAAACAACATATTGGCAGACAAATCATTCATGAAAGAAAGAGTCCACCAATGGCAGAAATTCATTGTTGTCTTACTTTAACAAATTGTCACAGCCACCCCCTCTTTCAGTGACCACCACCCTGGTCAGTAGCCATAAACATTGAGACAAAACCCTCCACCAGCAAAAAGATTATGACTCACTGAAAGCCTAAATAATGGTTTGCATTTTTTAACAATCAACTGTTTTTAAATTATATACATAGGTTTTTAGACATAATGCTATTTCACACTTAATAGTCTACAGTATAGTGTAAACATAACTTTTATATGCACTGGGAAACCAAAAAAATCATTGACTCTCTTTATTGCAATATTTACTTTATTGCAGTAGTCTAGAACCAAGCCTGCAGTATCTCCATGGTATACATATATAGTATAGTTTTCCCTGAAGTAAACATTTAAATTGCATGTCAAAGAGGGCACCTGGGTGGCTCAGTGGGTTAAAGCCTCTGCCTTCGGCTCAGGTCATGATCTCAGGGTCCTGGGATCGAGCCCTGCATCGGGCTCTCTGCTCAGTGGGAAGCCTGCTTCCTCCTCTCTCTCTGCCTGCCTCTCTGCTTACTTGTGATCTCTGTCTGTCAAATAAATAAGTAAAAATCTTTTAAAAAATTGCATGTCGAAGAGACAGACACACAAAAAAAGTGATATAGAACAATTACCATAAAGACTTGGGGTACCTGGCTGGCTCAATTGGTAGAGCATGCAACTCTTCATCTCAGGGTTGTAGGTTCCAGACCGATGTGGAGTATAGGAATTACTTGAAAATAAAATCTTGGGTGCCTGGGTTGCTCAGTGGGTTAAGCCTTTGTCTTCGGCTCAGGTCATGGTCTCAGGGTCCTGGAATCAAGACCCGAGTTGGGCTCTCTACTCAGCGGGAAGCCTGCTTCCTCCTCTCTCTCTGCCTGCCTCTCTGCCTACTTGTGATCTCTCTGTCTGTGAGATAAATAAATAAAATCTTTAAAATAAAATAAAATAAAATCTTAAAAAAAAAGACCCTAGGGGCACCTGGGTGGCTCAGTCAGTTAAGTGTCTACCTTCAGCTCAGGTCATGATCTCAGAGTCCTAGGATCGAGTCCTGCATCAGGCCCCCTGCTCACCAGGGAATCTGCTTTTCCCCGTGACCCTCCCCCTTCTCATTCTCTCTTTGTCTCTCTCTCTCTCTCTCTCTCTCTCTCAAACAAATAAATAAAACCTTAAAAAAAAAAGACCCTACTTGGTTACATTTCTGAACTGTAAGAATAAACATTTTTTCAGACATCTAAGAATAAATAGCAAGCCTTCATGCAAAGATAATTCCATGGGGAAAGAATAGTTTTTTCAATATATGATACTAAGGCAATTGGATATCCACATACAAAAGGATGGTTTTTGGATCTTTACCTCATTCTATATGCAAAAATTGGGTCTAAAGAGCCAAAAAAAACCTATATGTAAGAGCTAAAATCATAGAACTCTGAGAAGAAAACAGCATATTTAGTTAGGCAATAATTACTTAGCTATAAAACCATGCATAAGTGACAATAGAAAAAAAGTTGGACTTTATCAAAATTTAAAACTTTTGTACTTCAAATGACATCACCAAAAAAAATGAATTGGCAATCCACAGAGTGGGAGAGTACATTTATAAATCTTGTATCTGCTTAGGACTTGTATCTAGAATACTTAAACAACTCTTGCAACTCAATAATAAGACAACCCATTCTTTCAAATGGGCAAAGGATTTAAATAAACATTTGTTCAAATAAGATGTGAAGGGCACCTGGGTGGCCCAGTTGTTTGAGTGATTGCCTATGGCTCAGGTCATGATCCTGGAGTCCCAGGATCAAGTGTCGAGTCAGGGTTCCTGCTTCTCCCTCTGACTCTCCTCCTCATGCTCTCTCTCATTCTTTCTTTCTCTTTCTCTCTCTCTCAAATAAATAAATAAAATCTTTTTAAAAAAAGAAGATGTGAAAATGGCCAGTAACTGAATGAAACGATGCTTAATATCATTAATCATGCAAATAAACATAAGAAGATACCAATTAGCATCACTGTGATAAATGAGATAATAACAGGTGTTGTTCTCAATGTGGAGAAACTGGAACCCTCAGACACAGCAAGCTGGAATGTGAAATGGTGCAGCCACTCTGGAAAACAGGCAGTTCATCAGAATGTTAAACACAGTGTTACCATGTAATCCAGCAATTCTGATTCTAGGCATACACCCAAAAGAATTGAAACATATGTCTACCCAAAAACTTAATCATGAACTTTCATAATAGCCTGGAAGTGGGAACAATCTGGGGCTCCTGGGTGCCTCAGTGAGTAAAGCATCCAGCTTTTGGTTTTGTCTCAAGTCATAATCTCATAGGTTGCAGGATGGAGCCCTGAAACAGGATTTGTGCTCGGCAAGGAGTCTGATTGAAGATTCTCTCTCTGCCCCTCCCCTCACCTAAGTGCGCTCTCTTTCAAATAAATAGATCTTAAAAAAATAAAAACTAGGGTGCCTGGGTGGCTCAATGGGTTAAAGCCTCTGCCTTCAGCTCAGGTCATGATCCCAGGGTCTGGGATCAAGCCCCGCATCGAGCTCTTTTCTCAGCAGGGAGCCTGCTTCCCTCTCTCTCTCTGCCTGCCTCTCTGCCTACTTGTGATCTCTGTCAAATAAATAAAGTATTTTAAATAAATAAATAACAATAAAAAATAAAAATAAGAGTGAAAACAACTCAAATATCCATCGCCTCTTGACTATGTAAACAAAATGTGCTACAGTGGAATATTACTCGACCATAAACTGGGATAAATTACTGATACATGCTACAACATAAATTAGCCTGGAAAACATGCCGAGTGAAAGAAGCCAGACACAAAAGACCAAACATTCATGATACCATATATACACAAAATACCTAGAATAGCCAAATTCATACACCAGTGCTTGCCAAGGGCTGGAGGGAGGAAACATTAGGGAATGGATAAGAGGTTTCTCTTTGGAGTGATAAAAATGTTCCAAAATTAGAGAATAGCAATGGTTGAAAAACTCTAAATATACAGAAATTAAGTTGTACACTTTAAGCAGGTGAATTTATGGCATGTAAATTATATCTCAGTAAAGCTATTCAAAAAAAAAAAAGGTTTCTTCAATACCTGAAAAATAGGGGTGCCTGGGTGGCTTAGTCAGTTAAGTAACTTGTCTTCAGTTCTGGTCATGATCCCAGGGTCCTGGGTCCGAGACCAGCATCGGGCTCCCTGCTCAGCAGGGAGCCTGCTTCTCCCTCTGCCTTTGCTTCTCCCCCTGCTTCTCCCCCCTTCTCCTCCTCTCTCAAATAAATAAACAAAATCTTAAAAAAAAAAAAACTCAGTAAAACTCACCTGACTTCACCAAATTCAGTGACCATACGGCAATGTCTAAACTCTAAGGGAAAGATTAACCTAAAATTAAATATACACAGTCAAAATGTCTATTCAAATACAAAAGCAACAGGCAGACTGCTGAAAAAGGTAAACAAGAGTGAAATCTAGCTAAACAAGAAAGATTGAAACTAAAGAATATGACACCAGAGAAGTGAAGGTAAAAAAATTGGAAGTGAAAATTGAATCAACTTAAATATAGAACCAAGATAAAACAATAGGAGGGGCGCATGGGCGCCTGGGTGGTTAAAGCCTCTGCCTTCAGCTCAGGTCATGATCCCAGGGTCCTAGGATGGAGCCCCACATAGGGCTCTCTGCTCTGTGGGGAGCCTGCTTCCTCCTCTCTCCCTGCAGGCCTCTCTGACTACTTGTGATCTCTGTCTGTCAAATAAGTGAATAAAATCTTTAAAAAAAAGATAAAACAATAGGGAAAAGACAGTTTGAATAGAATGTAAATGTTATAAACAAAGAAAGAAAATTGAGTCCTTTCTTTCAGAGATGAGGAGAAAAATATTAAACTACTTTCCTCTTCCCTTCCTTCTGCCTTTTGAGTTTGTTCTCTATATACATGTGTTTTGTTTTGTTTTTTTAACGCAGTCAGTATGGCTCTAGGTTACACTGTTCTACAGGAACGAACAACTCCAAAACCTCAGTGGCTCAACAGCACAAGTTTATTCCTTGCTTAGGTCACATATCTAATACTGGTTGTCCCAGGGTTCTGCACTACACACTCACCTTGAGACCTAGACTGACAGAGCTTCACCATATTGGAGCTGCAGCCCTGGAAATACCTGGCCCTTATGTCAACACACTA
>RCUC01170685.1:0-19518 GCA_003697995.1 Taxidea taxus jeffersonii | reverse complement strand
CGAACTTTGTGGCTCCCTGATCAGTGGGGAGTCTGCCTCTACCTTTTTCTCTGCCCTTCCCCTGGCCTGTGCTCACTCTCTCTCAAATAAATAAATAAAATCTTTTTTTTTTAACTGCACAGTTAAAAAAATAAGAACCAACTTTTTGTTTTGTTGATTTTTTCCATTGATTTCCTGTTGTCAATTTCATTTATTTCTGCTGTGGTTTTAATTATTTATAATCCTTGCCTTAGGATGAAATTGTTATTCTTTCTCTGGTTTCCTAAAGTGGCTAGTTACATTATTTTATTCTTCGATTTTTTTCCTATTATATGTGTTTAGGGACATGAATTCTCTTCTAAACACTGCTTTCATTGAATTCCACAAAATTTGAAACTTTGTATTTCGTTTTCATTTAGTTCAAAATGTTTACTTTCTCTTAGGACTTTTTCTTTGACCCATATGCTATTTTAAAATGTGTGGTTTAATCCCCAAGCATTTGGGGATTTTCCAGCTATCTTTCTGAAGATAGTCCTTATATCAGTGCCTTAGTCATTTTGTTGTCTGAAACTTGCTCTCTAGGAGATTCCTCAATGCATCAGTGACAAAATATTATTCCAGTTCTAGTGTATCACTAATGGTCTGTCCACACCTTTCATAGTTGACTCTCAGCTTGACTGACTTTATTTTTTTTCCAGCTTGACTGACTTTAATAAAATTCTTGATTCACACATAGTTTACCTTTTATTTTACAAAAAAATGAAACAGATACTTTATCCAAAAATTCTATATATGTATTTTTCATTCAAACTGGCACACAAGTGTTTAAAGTCTCACATATATTACCTTTTATCATTTCAGTAGCATGGGATTGGTATTTTTAAAGCACTCGGGGATTTTTGGGTAGCAGGTTGCTGCAATTATTGCATTTGGGATGTGAATCATTCCTGCTTTTTCTTCTCATTACATCTATCTATATTTTCATAGTTTGTTTTCCAAGCTGTATAACAAATTACCAGAAACTTAGCAGGTTAAGGGGTGCCTGAGTGGCTCAGTTGGTTAAGATATGACTCCTGATTTCTGCTCAGGTCATGATCTAAGGGTCATGGGATCCAGCCCTACGTTGAGCTGCACCCTCAGTGGGGAGTCTGCTTGATATTCTCTCCCTCTCCCTTTATCCCTCCCCCCCATTCTCTTTCTTTCCTTTTTAAAATAAATAAACAAATCTTTTTTTAATGTAGATTAAAAGAACAACACTTATCATTTCAGTTTCCATGCTTCAGGAGTCCAGTATAACACAGCTACAGCTTTGATCAGGGTCTCACAAGGCTATAGTCATGGTATCAGCCAGGGCTGGAAGCTCATCTGAGTCCTCCTCCAGGCCCACAGGTTTTTGGCAGGATTCATTTCCTACTGAACTTAAGGTGACTTGCCTTTTCAAGGCTCAAGGAGTGCTTTTCTGGCTTTACAACATCAAAGGGAAGGTGGGTGTAGTTACCACAATGGACAGCAGATCAAAACAAGCAGAATAGTCTGACTTGCACAGACCTATGGCACTAGCTGGTTAATGATGGTGTTCCTAGAAATGAAATTGATAGGAAGCCTACCAAATTCTTACTAGATCTGTATAAACAGAAAATTCTAGGTCAAGTGAACAAAAGTCTAACTCAAATCATAAAATAGACAGTCAGAGCCCCTCAATCAATTCCCAGACTTGAGCCAGTTCACAGATCAGGAATGAAAAGTGGAAATGGATCCCTTTGAGGAGGGACCCCAGTATTCTACTAAAATTTATTCATTTAATCTTTCTCCAGCCTACCCCAAAAGGGCCTATAGCCACTTACCAGGATAACTGCAGTGGGGAGAACGAAATGATCAGACCTCTCAGAGACTACTGGACACCGGCTGTGAAGAGGCATTGATTCCAGGAGACCTAAAATGTCACTGCGGCCCTCTGGTTGAGTAGGGGCTCAAGAGAGTCAGGTGATCAATGGAGTTTTAACTCAGGTTTGTCAGTTAAACTGTCAGTTTAACTCAGGTTTGTCAGTGGGCCCCTAAACCCATCTTGTGGTTATTTTCCCAGTTCCAGAGTGCATAATTGGAGCAGACATACCTCGCAGCCGGAATCCCCACATTTGTTCTCCAACCTGTGTAGTGAGGGCTATTACAGAGGGAACGGCCAAGTGGAAACCATTAGAACTGTACATACCACAGAAAAATAGCATATGAAAAGCATTTGGCATTCTGGGAGAGACCCATTTGCTCTCCTATGCAGGAGATGGATGGGTCTTAGGAAATAACATCAAATTATCATAGCTCAACCAGGTGGTGATTCCAAATGCAGCTCCTGTACCAGCTGTGGTTTCATCACTGTGCAAATTAATATCTCTTGGTGCCTGGTATGCAGCTATTGATCAGGAAAATGACCTTTTCACCATACCTGTCCATAAAGCCCACGAGAGCCAGCCTTCGGCTGGCAAGACCAGCAGTACACCTGCACTGTCCTACCTTAGGAGGATATCAACGCTCCAACCTCCTTTGATTTTGGAGGCAACATGCTCCTTATTTGGGTGTGTTACTCTGGCCCATTTATCAAGTGACCAAAAATGCTGCTACTTTTTTACTGGGGCCCAGAACCATAGAAGGTTCTGAAACAGCCCAGGCTGCCATGCAAGCTGCTCTGCCACATGGGCCGTATGACCCATAGATCCAATGATACTTAAAGTGACAATGACAGACTGGGATGCTGCCTGGAACCTTTCACAGGTCCCTATAGATTTAGTGCATTGCAGTTCTTTAGGATTTTGGAGTAAGGCCCTGCCATCCTCTGCAGATAGCTACTCTCCTTTCAAGAAATAGCTCTTGGTCTGCTTCCGGGCCCTAGAAGAGACTGAATACTTGACCACGGACCATCAAATTATGTGTGACCTCAGCTGCCCATCATGAACTGAGTGTTATCTGACCCAGCAAGCCATAAAGTTGGGCATTGGCAGCAACACTCCAGCATCAAATGAAAGGGGTATATATGTGATCAAACCCAAGCAGGCACCGAAGGTGCAAGTAAATTACATGAAGAAGGGCCCAAATGCTCATACTCCCCACTCCTACAGGGCCTTGTTGCCTCCATCCTGCACCTGTTGCCCCATGGGGAGTTATATATGATAAACTAACAGAGGAAGAAAAACTCGAGCCCAGTTTACACATGGTTCTGCATGATATGCCTGCATCACCCAGAAGTGGACAGTCATAGCCCAGCAGCCCCTTTCTGGGACATCCCTCAAAAACAGTGGTGAAGGGAAACCCTCCTAGTAGTAAGAACCTCAGATAGTGTACCAGCTTGTTCATTTTTCTTGGAAGAAGTGGCAAGATGTGCAATTATACACTGATTTGTGTCTGAGCCAATGATTAGGTTCAATGATCAAACACTTGGAATATGATTGGAAAATTAGCAACAAAGAAATCTGGGGAAGAGGTATGTGAAAAGAACATCTCTGGGTAAAAAATCATGAATATATTTGTTCTTATGTGAATGCTCACCAAAGGATGACCTTATCAGAAGAGGATGTTAATAATCAAGTGGATAGAATGATCCATTTTATGAATATTGGTCAGCCTTTCCCCAGCCACCCCTAGTGTCACTTGACTGGCTCATAAACAAAGAGGCCATGATGGCAGAAATGGAGGTTATACATGGGCTCAGCAACATGGCCTTCCACTCATCAAGGCTGACCTGGCTATAACCACTGCTGAGTGTCCAATCTACCAGCAGCAGGGAACAACACTGAGCTCCCAATGTAGTACAATTCCCCAGGGTGATCAGCCAGCTACCTGGTGGCAAGTTGATCACACTAGACTGCTTCCATCATGGAAGGGACAGCGTTTTGTTCTTACTGGAATAGACACTCTGGATATGGATTTGCCTTCCATGCATGCAATGTTTTTGCCAAAACTACCATCTGTAGAATTAAAGAATGCCTTATCCACTATCATGGTATTCCACATAGCATTGCCATAGTTCAAGAAACTCACTTCACAGCACAATAAATGAAGCAATAGGCTCATGCTTGTGGAATTCACTCTTACCATGTCCCCACCATACTGAAGCAGCTGGCTTTGGAAACTCAGTTACAGCCCCAGCTTGGTGGCAGTACCTTGCAATACTGGGCAAGGTCCGCCAAAAGGCTGTATATGCCATAAAACAGCAACTAATCAACTAATATATGGTGCTATTGCTCCCAGAGCCAGGATTTAGGGATTTAGGAATCAAGGGGTACAAGCGAGAGTGATACCACTCACTGTTACCCATGAGCAAAATTTTTCCTTCCTATTCCTATGACTTAATGGTTTCCTGGCCTAGAAGTCATAGTTCCAAAGGAAGGGATGCTTCTACCAGGAGACAAAATGATTCCATTGAACTGGAAGTTAAGACTTCCACCCAGCCACTTTGGGCTCCTCGTGCCTCTAGATCAACAGGCAAGGAAGGGAGTTACTGGGGAGATTGTTGTGACTACCGAGGGGAAACTGAACTATTCCATGGTGGGGGGAAAGAAGAGTATATCTGGAACTCAGGGGACGCCTGGGTGGCTCAGTTGGTTAAGCGGCTGCCTTCGGCTCAGGTCATGATCCCAGCGTCCTGAGATCCAGTCCCACATCGGGCTCCTTGCTCGGCAGGGAGCCTGCTTCTCCCTCTGCCTCTGCCTGCCTCTCTCTGCCTGTGCTCGCTCTCTCTCTCTAACTAATAAATAAACAAAATCTTAAAAAAAAATTTATCTGGAACTCAGGACACCCTCAGGCCGTCTCTTATTTCCATGTCCTGTAATTAAGGTTGATGTAAACTACAACAACCCAACCCAGGCTGGACTAGTCATGATCCAGACCCTTTGGAAATGAAGGTTTGAGTCACCCAAACAGGTAAAGAACCATGACCAACTGAGGTATCAGCTGAAGGAAAAGTGAATACAAAAATGGTTAGTAGAAGAAGGTGGTTATAAACCCCAGCTGCAACCCTATGGCCACTTACAGAAATGAAGACTGTAATTGCTATGAGTATTTCTGCCTTATTTTGTATTGAATACACTTGTGTTTATGTATATAAACACATATAAAAATATAAAATATATATTAAGAAAATATCTTTGTTTTCTCTCTTCTCTTATCCTCTTACCATGTAACATAGATATGCAGACTTTATATCATGGTGCTAGGTATTGTTAATTTTACATCATATTATTTGAGCTATGGAATATCAAAGTAAAGAACAAATATCACTCAAGGACTTTACCTTCTCTTCTGGGGAATGAAAGCTAGTGGGTTTTGGGTTGTATGCAGGATATGTTCAGTATCATGTTAAGAGGAATTATGACCTTGTTACTGTGTTTATTTGGAGATTAAGGAGATGTGTATAATTGACAAGGGGTAGACTTGTGACAGTTAATTTATGTATCACCTTGACTGGGCTTAAAGAATGCCCAAAGAGTTGGTAAATGTTATTCCCAATTGTGTTTGTAAGAGCATTTCTGGAAGAGAGTACCATTTGATTCAGTAGAGATCCACCCTCATCAGTATGGTCAAATACCACCCAATCCACTGAGGGCACAAATGAAACAAAAACACAAAAGAAGAGTGAGTTCATTCTCTCTTCTTGAGCTGGGCCATCTTTTCCTGCCCTTGGCTATTGGCCTGGTTATTGGGCCTTTACACTCTGGGACTTATATCAGGAGCCCCTTGGTTCTCAGATCTTCAGCTTAGACCAAATTATGCTACCAGCTTTCCTGGTTCTACAGCCTACAGACAGCAGTGGGTGGGATTTCTTGGCCTCCTTAACCATATGAACAAAGTCCTATAATAAATCTCAGTTAGATAGATAGATAGATAGATAGATAGATAGATAGATAGATAGATAGGGACATTGATCTCCTATTGCAGACATATATATCAGATATAAACAGTATAAATGTAAATAGATACAGATATATCTCCTGTTGGTTCTATTTCTCTGGAGAACCCTAATACATGCAATTCCCATGATTTAGGAGGTCAGTACTGGGACCCCGATCAGGGTCTCACAAGGCTGCAATGATGGTATCAGCCAGGGTTGGAAGTTCATCTGAGTCCTTTTCTTGGTTCACATGTTTTTGGCAGAATTCATTTCCTGTTGAACTAATGGTTTGCCTTTTCAAGGCCCACAGGAGTGCTTCTCTGGCTTCACATTTCTCGTTTCTAGGAAGTCCTCTTCTAAAGGGTTCACCTGCTTAGGTCAGGACCATCCAGGCTGATCTCCCTTTTAATTAATTCAAAGCTGACCTTAATTATAGACAAAATTACATCTGCAAAATCCCTTCACTTTTGCAATATAATGAAACCAAGTCATGGAAGTGAAATCCGATCATATCCACATTGCCACCCACACTCAGAGTGTAGATTATAAAGAGCATGTACACCAAGGGGCAGGAATCTTGAGGGCCATCTTAGACTTCTGCCTACCACAGGTGGATTTAAGAGCAGGTTTTTAAAATATATTTATTTACATATTTTAGAGAGTGAGAAAGAGAGGGAGTGGGACACCTGAGTGGCTCAGTCATTAATCATCTGTCTTTAGCTCAGGTCATGATCCCAGGGTCCTGGGATCGAGTCCCACATCGGGGTCTCCACTCAGTGGGAAGCCTGCTTCTCCCTCTTCCACTCCCCCTGCATGTGTTACCTCTCTTGCTGTGTCTCAGTCAAGTAAATAAATAAAAATCTTTTTTAAAAAGTGGGGGGAGAGGGAGTGGCAGGGGACAGTGATGAAGAGAGGGATAGAGAGAATCTCAAGCAGACTCCCTGCTGAGTATGGAGCCCGATACAGGGCTCAATCTCCCAACCCCGAGATCATGACCTGAGCTAAAATCAAGAGTTGGACGGTCAACCAGCTGAGCCACCAAGGTGCCCAAGAGCAGTTATTTTTAAGTGTATAACATAATTGCATTTTGGTTTTGTTTGTTTGTTTGTTAAGATTTTATTTATTTGGCAGAGAGAGAGAGAAAGAGAGTAAGAGAGCAAACAAGCTGGGGGTGTGGCAGGCAGAGAAAGCAGGCTTTCCACTGAGCAAGGAGGCTGATGCAGGACTCCATCCCAGAACCCTGGGATCATGAGCTGAAGATCTCTGAGCTGAAGGCAGAGGCTTAAGCGACTGAGCCACCCAGGTGTCCTAATAATTGGATTTTGGAAAACATGCTGCTTTCTCTTCTGACATCATCATCAACATGCCTTGAATTTCTAATGTGAACAAGGCCTAGGGCTAAGTCTGAGGATAAACAAGTAAATAATGGTTTGTATTTTCCTGGCTGTTTTATTGTAGACTGAGTACATAAAATGGAAAGATGGCAATAGACAGCAGATGTGTTAAGCAATAAACCAGAAGTATAAAATAAAAGTGCTTTCTGGGTTTAGAGAAGGAAATGATCACAGGAGAGGAGTGACAGAGAGGGTTAGCAAATGAACTGGATCTTGAAATTAATCATGGAATTGAGCAAACATTTATTAAGCCCTATGTGACACTATGGGGACAGAAAGATGAATCAAATGGCCTTTGACTTCCAGGAATGTATGATCTGACGGGAGAGACAAACCTTGAGCCAAACAAATGTGGGCAGAATAAAAACTTGGTGCACTGGGGCACCTGGGTGGCTCAGTTAGTTAAGTGTCCTATTCTTGATTTAGGCTCAGGTTGTGATCTCAGGGTTGTGAGATTGAGCCCCTTGTGGGGCTCCATGCTCAGCAGGAAGTTGGCTTGAGATTTTCTCTCTCCCTCTGCCCTTCCCCCCACCTGTGAGTCTGCTTTCTCACTCTCTCTCAAATAAATAAATAAATAAATCTTTAGGGGGAAATGTTGGTGCATTGATGATAGAATACAGAGGAGAGAAATCCCATAAATTTTAAAGGATAAATAGGAGTCTTCCAGGTTACTGAGATTTAAAATATAGGGACGCCTGGGTGGCTCAGTTGGTTAAGCGGCTGCCTTCGGCTCAGGTCATGATCCCAGCGTCCTGGGATTGAGTCCCACATCGGGCTCCTTGCTCGGCAGGGAGCCTGCTTCTCCCTCTGCCTCTGCCTGTGCTCGCTCTCGCTCTGTCTCTCTCTGACAAATAAAAATAAATAAATAAAATAAAATAAAATATATTGGTCAACTAATCTTTGACAAAGCAGGAGTGAATGTCCAATGGAAAAAAGACAGTCTCTTCAACAAATGGTGTTGAGAAAATTGGACAGCCACCCAGAATGAAACTAAACCGTCTCCTTACACCCCACACAAAAGTGGATTCAAAGTGGATGAAAGACCTCAATGTGAGACAGGAATCCATCAAAATCCTTGAGGAGAACACAGGCAGCAACCTCTTTGACCTCAGCCACAGCAACTTCTTCCTAGAAACATCCCCAAAGGCAAGGGAAGCAAGGGCAAAAAGGAACTATTGGGACTTCATCAAGATCAAAGTCTTTTGCACAGCAAAGGAAACAGTCAACAAAACCAAAAGACAACTAACAGGATGGGAGAAGATATTTTCAAATGACTTATCAGACAAAGAGCTAGTATCCAAAATCAATAAAGAACATATCAAACTCAACGCCCAAAGAACAAATAATCCAATCAAGAAATGGGCAGAAAACATGAACAGACATTTCTGCAAAGAAGATATCCAAATGGCCTGCAGACACATGAAAAAGTGCCCAACATCACTCGGCATCAGGGAAATACAAATCAAAACCACAATGAGATACCACCTCACACCACTCAGAATGGCTAAAATTAACAAGTCAGGAAACAACAGGTGTTGGCAAGGATGCAGAGAAAAGGGAACCTTCCTACACTGTTGGTGGGAATGCAAGCTGGTGCAGCCATTCTGGAAAACAGTCCTGATGCATAACTGACATAACCATGAGATTCCTGAGAATACTACAAGGGGCTTGGAGAGGAAGTGGAGAAACTAAAGGCACCACCTCGGGTTTTTTTTTTTACTACATTTATTCAAGTACCCTGGTGTGAGCTCATGAATATCCCGAAGACTCAATTGCCATGTCTGTCAAACTGGGATAATAATAGCTCCTATTTCTGAGGTGTTGATGAGATGGTTGAATGGGACATTCTGCGTGAAGCCTTTTAAGACAGCACCACGGGGGCCAGCATTCAGACAGTGATGAATATTTGCTGCTTTTATCAGAGGAGAAAGATCTCTAGAATTGAGTAAAATTTTGATTGGGGGTGGCAGGAAATGGGTGAAGGTGGTCAAGAGGTGCAAACTTCCAGTTATAAGATAAATAGGTCCTGGGCATGTGATGTGCAGCAAGGTGACTGCAGTCAAGAACACTGTATTTGTAAGTTGCTAAGAGAGATCTAGAAAGTACTCATCACAAGAAAAAAAGTTGTGACTATGTGAAATGATGGGTTTAACTAGATTACTGTGCTCATGATTTTGCAATATAGACAATCAAATGATTATATTGTATTCATGAAACGAATACAATTTTATATTTCAATCACAACTCAATAAAACTAGGGAGAAAAGATGCATAAAGTGCACATTTGCAAGGATTTTAAGGAATGAAATTGCTTTGAAAGATGTTTGAAAAACTTAAGATGGTAAATTTTTGTCATGACACTTTTTTTAACTTTTTTTTTTAAGATTTTATTTATTTATTAGTTAGAGAGAGAGAGAGAGAGAGTACAGGCAGACAGAGAGGCAGGCAGAAGCAGAGGGAGAAGCAGGCTCCCCACCGAGCAAGGAGCCCAATGTGGGACTCGATCCCAGGACGCTGGGATCATGACCTGAGCCAAAGGCAGCCACCCAACCATCTGAGCCACCCAGGCGCCCCTGTCATGACACTTTTTTTCTTTTTAATTTTAATTTTATTTCGGTAAGTCTTCGCAAAAGATCTACACTTTTTTTTTTCTGGATTTTTATTTATTTATTTGACAGACAGAGATCACAAGTAGGCAGAGAGGCAGGCAGAGAGAGGAGGAAGCAGGCTCCTTGCTGAGCAGAGAGCCCGATGTGGGGCTCGAACCCAGGACCCTGGGATCATGACCTGAGCCAAAAGCAGAGGCTTTAACCCACTGAGCCACCCAGGCGCCCCAAGATCTACACTTTCTATAGATTTTCCGTTGTAGAACACAATAGTGTTAACTATAGGCACAATGTTCTACAGCAGATTTCTAGAACTTTTTCATCTTGAAAAAGCATTACTAAAATTTTATACCTCTTGATTAGCAACTCCCTATTTCCCCTCCCCACTTTCTCTTGGCAACCACTCTTCTGCCCTATGCTTCTATGAGTTTGACCAATTTAAATACCTATTATAAGTAGACTCATGCAGTATTTTTTGTTCTGCAACTGGCTTATTTCACTTAGTTTAATGCCCTTAAGGTTTATCCATATTGTAGCATATGACAGGATTTCCTTCCTTTTTAAGGCTGAATAATATTTCACTGCATGTATTTACCAAGATTTCATTTGTGTGTGTGAGAAAGAGATAAAGATTAGAATTTATATATATATATTTTTTAAGTATATATACTTAAAAATATATATATATTTTAATTATATATAAATATATATATTTATATATAATTATATATATATTTTATGTATAATATATATACATATATTTTTAAGTAGGCTCCACGCCCAGCATGGAACCCAATATGGGGCTTGAACTCATGACCCTCAGATCAAGAACTGGGCTGAGATCAAGAGTTGGACACTTAGCCACTTGAGCCACCTAGATACCCAAAGTCATTACTTGACTTTTATATAAAATTATACAGGGCACCTGGGTGGCTCAGTCAGTTAAGTGTCTACCTTCAGCTCAGGTCATGAGCCTGGAGTCCTGAGATTGAGCCCCACAATGTGCACCCTGCTCAGCAGAGAACTTGCTTCTCCCTCTGCCCCTCACCCCATTCCTGTTCTCTCTTGCTCGCTCACTTGCTCTCTCTCTCTCAAATAAATAAATAAAAATCTTTTAAAAAATTATACATTCTTGGGATGCCTGGGTGGCTCAGTCAGTTAAGCATCCAGATCTTGATCATGATCTCATGAGTTGTAAGATCAGGGCCCACATCAGGCTCCATTCTCAGTGGGGAGTCTGCTTGAAGATTCTCTCCCCTCTGCCTTTCCCCTCACTCACTCACTCTCTCTCTCAAATAAATAAATATTTTAATATTTAATTTAATATTTAATATTTAAATGAATGTTTAAAATTATAAATTCCCATTCTTTTTAAAAATTAATCCAAGAAATGTGTAAACCTACCAAAACTCTACCATTTAGGAAAAAAATCAGGGTTAATGTTTGGTGATTATAGTTCTAGACATTACAGTAAGTGGAAATAATTGAGATAAAAGGCAGATAATCGTTTTTTAGAATGGATTTCACCATGCAAGCTATTTTTTATATGAACAGCATTAAATTTGTTTTGCTTAAATTTAAAGACCAAAAAACTAAAACGAAATAGAGGGAATTACTGAATTTTAGTACAAGAGATGTTAATTCTTTTTTAAAACTCCTCCTTGAAGGGGAGCAGAATATGCTACTCTACCACTTTGGCATGTGGATTATCTTAAACTGAGGTCAATCAAGATCCAGAAGACCCAGGAAAGGGGGGTATAGATCAGTGGTAGAGCATTTGACTGCAGAAGACCCAGGAAAAAGCTTTTTACCTCCTCCTTAACTGCCTGAAAGAATTTAGATAGAAGATCTGGTCTATCTAAACTAACACCAGAGATAACTACAAAGAATATGGCATAGGCATGGGTAAACTGGGGAAGGGGGGTGGACTGGAGATCAAATTCCTCTCTGTCCCACTGTCTCCACAAAGCATGGCAAACATGTTTACCAAACTTCTGCTCTACCTGTTTTCCCATAAATTTTCTTCTTTCCCACTTTTGAAGTCCCAGACCCATACCCCTTCTCCTACGCTCAGGACAGCATGTAAGTCTCAGTTGCCTGGCTGCCTGCGGATTTCATATTCTTTTAAGGCTCCTATACATGTATCATTAGAATTGTTTTTCTCCTGTTAATCTGTGCTATGTCAATTTAATTGTTAGGCCAGCCAAAGAACCTGGAAGGGAAGAAGGAGACATTTTCCTCCCCTACATTTTTCTAGTATACAGGCAAACCTCATTTTATTGCACTTACCTTTATTGTGCATCACAGATGCTGCATTTTTTCCAGATTGAAGATTTGTTGCAACCCTGCATTGGGCAAGTCTCTTGGCACCATTTTCCAAAAGCATCTTCTCACTTTGCGTCTCTGTGTCACATTTTACTAATTCTTGCAATATCTCAAACTTTTTCATTATTATTGTATTTGTTACAGCGATCTGTGATCAGTGATCTTTGATGTAACTACTGTCATTGTTTTTGAGTGCCACAAACCATATCCATATGAGATGGTGAATTTAATGGATACAGGTGTGTGTTCTGACTACTCCACTGACCAGCCATTCCCCTATCTCTCTCCCTCTGCTTAGGCCTCCCTATTCCCTAAGACACAGCAATATTGAAATCAGGACAATAAGCCTACAATGGTCTCTAAGTGTTCAAGTGAAAGGAAGAGTCTCACATTTCTCACTTTAAATAGGAAACTAGAAATGATTAAGCTTAGTGAGGAAGGTAAGTCAGGAGCCAATACAAGCCAAAAGCTAAGGCTCTTATACAAAACAGTGAGCCAAGATGTGTGCAAAGAAAAAGTTCTTGAAGGAAATTAAGAGAGCTACTCCAGGGACGCCTGGGTGGCTCAGTTGGTTAAGCTGCTGCCTTCGGCTCAGGTCATGATCCCAGCGTCCTGGGATGGAGTCCCGCATCGGGCTCCTTGCTCGACAGGGAGCCTGCTTCTGCCTCTGCCTCTGCCTGCCTCTCTGTCTGCCTGTGCTCGCTCTCTCTCTCTCTAACAAATAAATAAATAAAATCTTAAAAAAAAAAAAAAAAGAGCTACTCCAGAGAACACATGAATGATAAGAAAATGAAACAGCTTTATTGCTGATAAGGAGAAAGTTTGAGTGGTCTGGACAGAATACACTAGCTACAACATCTCATTAACTACAGCCTAGTCCAGAGAAAAACCCTAATTCTCTTCAGTTCTATGAAGTCCAAGGGAGGTGAAGAAGCTGTAGGGGAAAAGTCTGAAGCTAGCAGAGGTTGGTTCATGAGGTTAAAGGAAAGAATCTGTATCTATACTAACAAACTGCAAGGTGAGAAGTGGCATGTGCTGATGTAGAAGCTGCAGCAAATTCTCCAAAAGATCCATCTAAGATCATTAATGAAGGTGGCTACACTAAACAACAGATTTTCAGCGCAGACAAACAACCTTCTATCAGAAAAGGATGCCATCTGGGACTTTCATAGCTAGAGAGAAGAAATCAATGCCTGGTTTCAAAGCTTCAAGGAACAGGCTGACTCTCTTGATAGGAGCTAATGAAGCTGGTGACTTTAAGTTGACCCCAGTGCTCATAGACCATTCTGAAAATCCTAGAGCCCTTAAGAATTATATTTAAATATACTCTGCCTGTGCTCTATAAAGGGAAAAATAAAGCCTGGATGAGAGTACATTTATTTACAACATGGTTTACTGAGTATTTTAAGCCCACTGTTGAGACTTACTGCTCAGAAATGAAGATCTCTTTCAAAGTATCACTTCTCAGAGGCACCTAGGTGGCACCTTCAGTTCAGGTCATGATCTCAGGGTCCTGGGATCAAAAGTATTGGAGCGCCTGGGTGGCTAAGTGGGTTAAACCTCTGCCTTCAGCCCAGGCCCTGATCAAGCTCAGCGGGGAGCCTGCTTCCCCCTCTCTCTTTGCCTGCCTCTCTGCCTACTTGTGATCTCTCTCTCTCTCTCTCTCTGTCAAATAAATAAATAAATAAGAAAATGCATCTGGTCACCCAAGAGCTCTGATGGGTATGTGCAATGAGATTAATGTTGTTTTCATGTCTGCTAACACAACATTCATTTTGCAGCCCATAGATCAAGGAGTAATTTTAATTTTAAAGTCTTATTATTTCAGTTTCATCTGGGACTTTCATAGCTAGAGAGAAGAAATCAATGCCTGGTTTCAAAGCTTCAAGGAACAGGCTAATAAACTGGGTATAATAAATCCATGTTATTTCATGGATCTAACTGCCATGGTTATTCCTCTGATGGACATGGGAAAAGTTCATTGAAAACCTTCTGGAAAGGATTCACCATTCCAGATGCCATCAAAAACATTTATGATTCATGGGAAAAGGTTAAAATATCATCATTAACCAGAGTTTGGAAGAAGGTGATTTCAGCCCTCATGGATGACTTTGAGGGTTTCCAGACCTCAGTGGAGGAAGGACTGAATTTGTGGTGGAAATAGCAAGAGAATTAGGATCAGAAGTGGAGCCTGAAGGTGCTCTTGGGTGGCTCAGTCACTTAGGTGTCTGACTTCAACTTGGGTCATGATATTGGGGTCCTGGGATCGAGCCCCATGTAGGGGTCCATGCTCAGCAGAGAACCTGTTTGTCCCTTTGCCCCTCCCCACTCCCCCTGCTCATGATGTCTCTGTGTCTCTCTCTCAATAAATAAATAAAATCTTAAAGAAGAAAGAAAGAAAGAAAAGGAAAAAAGGAAGGAAGGAAGGAAAAAGTGGAGCCTAAAGATGAGACTGAATTGCTGCAATCTCATGATAAAATTTGAACAGATAAGGAGTGGCTTCTTATGGATAAGCAAAGAAAGTGGTTTCTTTTCTTTTTTTAAGATTTTGTTTATTTATTTGACAGAGACACAGAGAAAGAGGAAACACAGCAGGAAGAGTGGGAGAGAGCTTCCCACTGAGCAGGGAGCCCAGGACCCTGGGATCATGACCTGAGCTGAAGGCAGACACTTAATGACTAAGCTACCCAGGCGCCCCCCAAAATTGGTTTTCTTTAAAGATTTTATTTATTTATTTGACAGACAGAGATCACAAACAGGCAGAGGCAGGCAGAGAGAGAGAAAGGGGGAAGCAGGCTCTCTGCTGAGCAGAGAGCCCAATGCAGGGCTCGGACCCAGGACCCTGAGATCATGACTTGGGCCGAAGGCAGAGGCTTAACCCACTGAGCCACCCAGGTGCCCCCCAAAATTTTTTCTTGAGATGGAGTCTACTCGAGGTGAAAATGCTGTGAAGATTGTTGATATGACAACAAAAGATTTAGAATATTACACAAACTTAGTCAATAAAGCCGTGGCCATGTTTGAGGGGATTGACTCCAATTTTGAAAAAAGTTCTACTATAAGTAAAATATTATTTTTTGTGGGTGAAATATTATTAAACAACATATTGGCAGACAAATCATTCATGAAAGAAAGAGTCCACCAATGGCAGAGATTCATTGTTGTCTTACTTTAACAAATTGTCACAGCCACCCCCTCTTTCAGTGACCACCACCCTGGTCAGTAGCCATAAACATTGAGACAAAACCCTCCACCAGCAAAAAGATTATGACTCACTGAAAGCCTAAATAATGGTTTGCATTTTTTAACAATCAACTGTTTTTAAATTATATACATAGGTTTTTAGACATAATGCTATTTCACACTTAATAGTCTACAGTATAGTGTAAACATAACTTTTATATGCACTGGGAAACCAAAAAAATCACTGACTCTCTTTATTGCAATATTTACTTTATTGCAGTAGTCTAGAACCAAGCCTGCAGTATCTCCATGGTATACATATATAGTATAGTTTTCCCTGAAGTAAACATTTAAATTGCATGTCAAAGAGGGCACCTGGGTGGCTCAGTGGGTTAAAGCCTCTGCCTTCGGCTCAGGTCATGATCTCAGGGTCCTGGGATCGAGCCCTGCATCGGGCTCTCTGCTCAGTGGGAAGCCTGCTTCCTCCTCTCTCTCTGCCTGCCTCTCTGCCTACTTGTGATCTCTGTCTGTCAAATAAATAAGTAAAAATCTTTTAAAAAATTGCATGTCGAAGAGACAGACACACAAAAAAAGTGATATAGAACAATTACCATAAAGACTTGGGGTACCTGGCTGGCTCAATTGGTAGAGCATGCAACTCTTCATCTCAGGGTTGTAGGTTCCAGACCGATGTGGAGTATAGGAATTACTTGAAAATAAAATCTTGGGTGCCTGGGTTGCTCAGTGGGTTAAGCCTTTGTCTTCGGCTCAGGTCATGGTCTCAGGGTCCTGGAATCGAGACCCGAGTTGGGCTCTCTACTCAGCGGGAAGCCTGCTTCCTCCTCTCTCTCTGCCTGCCTCTCTGCCTACTTGTGATCTCTCTGTCTGTGAGATAAATAAATAAAATCTTTAAAATAAAATAAAATAAAATCTTTAAAAAAAAGACCCTAGGGGCACCTGGGTGGCTCAGTCAGTTAAGTGTCTACCTTCAGCTCAGGTCATGATCTCAGAGTCCTAGGATCGAGTCCTGCATCAGGCCCCCTGCTCACCAGGGAATCTGCTTTT
Organism: Taxidea taxus jeffersonii; assembly: GCA_003697995.1. Classification (NCBI taxonomy): domain Eukaryota; kingdom Metazoa; phylum Chordata; class Mammalia; order Carnivora; family Mustelidae; genus Taxidea; species Taxidea taxus. Next base: position 3,088 of record RCUC01170685.1, on the reverse strand, counting down.
CCCCGTGACCCTCCCCCTTCTCATTCTCTCTTTGTCTCTCTCTCTCTCTCTCTCTCTCTCTCAAACAAATAAATAAAACCTTAAAAAAAAAAGACCCTACTTGTTTACATTTCTGAACTGTAAGAATAAACATTTTTTCAGACATCTAAGAATAAATAGCAAACCTTCATGCAAAGATAATTCCATGGGGAAAGAATAGTTTTTTCAATATATGATACTAAGGCAATTGGATATCCACATACAAAAGGATGGTTTTTGGATCTTTACCTCATTCTATATGCAAAAATTGGGTCTAAAGAGCCAAAAAAAACCTATATGTAAGAGCTAAAATCATAGAACTCTGAGAAGAAAACAGCATATTTAGTTAGGCAATAATTACTTAGCTATAAAACCATGCATAAGTGACAATAGAAAAAAAGTTGGACTTTATCAAAATTTAAAACTTTTGTACTTCAAATGACATCACCAAAAAAAATGAATTGGCAATCCACAGAGTGGGAGAGTACATTTATAAATCTTGTATCTGCTTAGGACTTGTATCCATAATACTTAAACAACTCTTGCAACTCAATAATAAGACAACCCATTCTTTCAAATGGGCAAAGGATTTAAATAAACATTTGTTCAAATAAGATGTGAAGGGCACCTGGGTGGCCCAGTTGTTTGAGTGATTGCCTATGGCTCAGGTCATGATCCTGGAGTCCCAGGATCAAGTGTCGAGTCAGGGTTCCTGCTTCTCCCTCTGACTCTCCTCCTCGTGCTCTCTCTCATTCTTTCTTTCTCTTTCTCTCTCTCTCAAATAAATAAATAAAATCTTTTTAAAAAAAGAAGATGTGAAAATGGCCAGTAACTGAATGAAACGATGCTTAATATCATTAATCATGCAAATAAACATAAGAAGATACCAATTAGCATCACTGTGATAAATGAGATAATAACAGGTGTTGTTCTCAATGTGGAGAAACTGGAACCCTCAGACACAGCAAGCTGGAATGTGAAATGGTGCAGCCACTCTGGAAAACAGGCAGTTCATCAGAATGTTAAACACAGTGTTACCATGTAATCCAGCAATTCTGATTCTAGGCATACACCCAAAAGAATTGAAACATATGTCTACCCAAAAACTTAATCATGAACTTTCATAATAGCCTGGAAGTGGGAATAATCTGGGGCTCCTTGGTGCCTCAGTGAGTAAAGCATCCAGCTTTTGGTTTTGTCTCAAGTCATAATCTCATAGGTTGCAGGATGGAGCCCTGAAACAGGATTTGGGCTCGGCAAGGAGTCTGATTGAAGATTCTCTCTCTGCCCCTCCCCTCACCTAAGTGCGCTCTCTTTCAAATAAATAGATCTTAAAAAAATAAAAACTAGGGTGCCTGGGTGGCTCAATGGGTTAAAGCCTCTGCCTTCAGCTCAGGTCATGATCCCAGGGTCTGGGATCAAGCCCCGCATCGAGCTCTTTTCTCAGCAGGGAGCCTGCTTCCCTCTCTCTCTCTGCCTGCCTCTCTGCCTACTTGTGATCTCTGTCAAATAAATAAAGTATTTTAAATAAATAAATAACAATAAAAAATAAAAATAAGAGTGAAAACAACTCAAATATCCATCGCCTCTTGACTATGTAAACAAAATGTGCTACAGTGGAATATTACTCGACCATAAACTGGGATAAATTACTGATACATGCTACAATATAAATTAGCCTGGAAAACATGCCGAGTGAAAGAAGCCAGACACAAAAGACCAAACATTCATGATACCATATATACACAAAATACCTAGAATAGCCAAATTCATACACCAGTGCTTGCCAAGGGCTGGAGGAAGGAAACATTAGGGAATGGATAAGAGGTTTCTCTTTGGAGTGATAAAAATGTTCCAAAATTAGAGAATGGCAATGGTTGAAAAACTCTAAATATACAGAAATTAAGTTGTACACTTTAAGCAGGTGAATTTATGGCATGTAAATTATATCTCAGTAAAGCTATTCAAAAAAAAAAAAGGTTTCTTCAATACCTGAAAAATAGGGGTGCCTGGGTGGCTTAGTCAGTTAAGTAACTTGTCTTCAGTTCTGGTCATGATCCCAGGGTCCTGGGTCCGAGACCAGCATCGGGCTCCCTGCTCAGCAGGGAGCCTGCTTCTCCCTCTGCCTTTGCTTCTCCCCCTGCTTCTCCCCCCTTCTCCTCCTCTCTCAAATAAATAAACAAAATCTTAAAAAAAAAAAAACTCAGTAAAACTCACCTGACTTCACCAAATTCAGTGACCATACGGCAATGTCTAAACTCTAAGGGAAAGATTAACCTAAAATTAAATATACACAGTCAAAATGTCTATTCAAATACAAAAGCAACAGGCAGACTGCTGAAAAAGGTAAACAAGAGTGAAATCTAGCTAAACAAGAAAGACTGAAACTAAAGAATATGACACCAGAGAAGTGAAGGTAAAAGAATTGGAAGTGAAAATTGAATCAACTTAAATATAGAACCAAGATAAAACAATAGGAGGGGCGCGTGGGCGCCTGGGTGGTTAAAGCCTCTGCCTTCAGCTCAGGTCATGATCCCAGGGTCCTAGGATGGAGCCCCACATAGGGCTCTCTGCTCTGTGGGGAGCCTGCTTCCTCCTCTCTCCCTGCAGGCCTCTCTGACTACTTGTGATCTCTGTCTGTCAAATAAGTGAATAAAATCTTTAAAAAAAAGATAAAACAATAGGGAAAAGACAGTTTGAATAGAATGTAAATGTTATAAACAAAGAAAGAAAATTGAGTCCTTTCTTTCAGAGATGAGGAGAAAAATATTAAACTACTTTCCTCTTCCCTTCCTTCTGCCTTTTGAGTTTGTTCTCTATATACATGTGTTTTGTTTTGTTTTTTTAACGCAGTCAGTATGGCTCTAGGTTACACTGTTCTACAGGAACGAACAACTCCAAAACCTCAGTGGCTCAACAGCACAAGTTTATTCCTTGCTTAGGTCACATATCTAATACTGGTTGTCCCAGGGTTCTGCACTACACACTCACCTTGAGACCTAGACTGACAGAGCTTCACCATCTTGGAGCTGCAGCCCTGGAAATACCTGGCCCTTATGTCAACACACTA
>ML112189.1:6512-26185 GCA_003697995.1 Taxidea taxus jeffersonii | reverse complement strand
ACAGATTTGCTTGAATAGATACTGCATGAATAGATTTTCTGTTTTCCTGTAGGAGCCTTTCCATGGGTCTAAACAGTTCTTTTTAAATTTTTCACCAGTTTCCCTGGAGAGCAGGTCATACCATGGGTCAGTTGTCTCTCATACTTTGCTGAGCTAGCTGCTCTGGAAAACAGTTTGGCAGTTTCATAAAAACTAGAACGTACACTTACCATATGACCTAACAGTTACACTCCTGGGCATTTATCCCAGAAAAATCAAAACCTGTGTCCCCACAAAAATGGGTACACAGATGTTCATAGCAACTTTTTTGGAATAGGCAGAAACTCGAACATATCTTGTATATCTTTTTTGGAGAAATATCTGTTTAGGGGTGCCTGGGTAGCTCAGTCGTCAAGCGTCTACCTTCAGGTCATGATCCCAGGGTCCTGGTCCATTGAGCCCCGTATTGGGCTCCCCACTCTGCGAGAAGCCTGCTTCTCCCTCTCCCACTCCCCCTGCTTGTGTTCTCTCTTTCGTTGTCTCTCTCTCTCTGTCAAATAAGTAAATAAAATCTTATTTTAAAAAAAATATATATATATGTGTGTGTATCTTCAGATGCTTTGCCCTTTTAATTGGTTTCTTTTTATTATTGAGCTATAGGAATTTTTCTTATGTTCTACATATAAGTCTCTTATCAGATATATCTTTGTACCATCTTTGCAACTTCCTCTGAATCTATAATTATTTCAAACTAGAGTTTTTTCAAATGTTTAAAATGAAGTACACAAGTACATCTGAAACTGGTGAAATCTGAATAGTCAGACTGCATCATTATCATGGTCATGGTATCGCACTGTAGTTTTACAAGATGCTGCCATTGGGGGAGATCAGGTAAAGAGAACTTAGGATCTCTATGTTCTTTCCTACAACTAACTGCATGTGAATCGCCAGTTACCTTAAAAGTTTAAAAAATTATTTACATTATATGCATGCTAATATTTGCCTACTAGATGGGGATTTGTTTGGTTTTTTAATGGATGGATTTCTTAGAGCAGTTTTGGGTTCACAACAAAATTGAATAGAAGGTTCACGTATTTCCCATGTACCCCCAGTCCTCACTCATGACAGTCTCCCCCACAGTCAACACCCCACCACAGTGGTACATTTGGTACATTTGATGAACCTACACTAACAACATCATTATCACCCAAAGTTCATCGCTTATATTAGTACTCAGTCTTGGCATTCTACATTCTATGGGCTTGACAAATATATAGGTAGTCTTTTCAAGAATAAATTTTTAAATAAAGTAAAATTTAAAAAATATTTTTAAATAACTTAATTATTTTAAATTTTTAATTAATGTATAAATACTTTTTTTTTTAAGATTTCATTTATTTATTAAGCAGAGGGAGAGGGAGAAGCAGGCTCACCAGGGAGCTCCTTGCTCCCAGGAGGCTCCAAGGGGCTCCATCCCAGGCTCTGGTATCATGACCAGAGCTGAAGGCAAACCCTTAACCAACTGAGCCACCCAGGCGCCCCTATAATTACATTTTAAGTTGTGGTTAAACAGTAGTTAAAACTTCATATACACAGCTCAACTCACCTTTGACAAGTATCCCTCAATCCCACTTTCCCTCTCCCCAATCCAATGATATGTTTCATATTTATTTTAACTATAGTTCTGGTTACTGGACTTTTCTCTCCAAATGTGAAAATGCTATTCAAATTTGATTCATTTCTCCGTGATCCAGATAACACCAGAAAGGTTCTAAAATTTCATCCCCAATTCTCCACATGCTTGCAAAGATCACTCATGAGCAAGGCTTCAAGCCACCAGAGACCATTTCCCTTCCTTTAAGAGATTAGAATATTAATTTGCTCTCTTTCGAACTCATTAGATTAGCAGAGTATGTCTTTACAGCATTCTTTGGGGTTGAACAAAAGGAGAAACTTTGGGGCGCCTGGGTGGCTCAGTTGGTTGAGCAACTGCCTTCAGCTCGGGTCATGATCCTGGAGTCCTGGGATTGAGTCCCGCATCGGGCTTCCTGCTCGGCAGGGATCCTGCTTCTCCTCTGACCTCTCCCGTCTCATGCTGTCTCTCTCCCTTTCTCACTCTCTCTCTCTCAAATAAATAAGTAAAATCTTTTAAATAAAAAAAAAAGAGGAAGAAGAAGAAAAAAATTTTTATTCATGTAAACATTTAAGTAAAGAAATTCTTGATGAAATAGTGCATCGGTAGCTTGAAACCACATTATTTTAGTTTTATAAAAATTGAAATATACTTTTTTTTAATGGTTCCAGAAGAGAAGAAAGCTATGCTGCAGGAAATAGCTAACCAGAAAGGGGTATCCTGTCGGGCTCAAGGCTGGAAAGTTCACCTCTGTGCTGCTCAGTTGCTACAGCTGGTGGGTAGAGTTCTAGTAGTTGTTATGTACTGTTGCAGAGAGGAACAGATGCTAGAGGCATTTGAGTTCATAGAGTGTTTCCTTTTGAGTAATTCTGAAGCATTCCCAATTAACATGGGTCATGCAGAATTTTTATGTATAACATATAATATTGTAATTACTATATCTATCCCAGAGATACAATTCAAACATATCTTATTATGGTACCCAGAACCAAAATATATTGAACTGTGGTGTAAGACCTACAGTTAAGGTTCCATATTTTGTGTTACAGTGAATCTAAAACCACCTCAAATGGCCTAACTATAAGCCCTTGCTCCCCACCATGCTCCTTATCACAGGGACCAGGCTCCACTCCCACTTCTTCCTGATGAGTGGGCTTTAGTTCCCTGCCAGTTGGCAATATTGTTCAGATACGCTGTCACATCCCCATGGTAACCAGGGAACACCTCTCCCTCTCGATACTACAAAGCCTGCCTCCTACAGCCCCTGCTTGTTCACTCTGTTCCTGAGTGCAGCCCCTGCGTGGCCCTGCGTGGTGTGTGGTGTCTTCCTCCCCTGGGCTGTGAGTATATCGACTAGTAAACTGCTATTGATCTCATGTGTCCAGTGTTGGTGGATGTTACTTGTCCGTTTCCATAACCCTAGGGTGGGAATCCTTCCTTCACCAAGGAGGTGAAGGGGGAGGCAATCAAAACAACAACCTCAGGAAGTTTTTCCATCTTTGGAGTAGCTGTGATCTGAAGAACATTGTCTATTATCAGTATCTTAAAAAAAAAAAAAAGTAGTGCCATGGCTACTTTTTTGTACTCTAGGAAAGCATGTTTCTATGAAACCTTTAGGCTGTTTTTAGAGCAGTTGTGAGTTCAGGGCAGTATTTGAAAGTTACCCTTGAAGATGGGCCCTAAATTATGACAGATTGTCCTACTAATCATTATTGATCGATTTCCCTTGCTGTATATTATTGCCCTAGTCCTCAGGAGAAAGGATTCTATCACCCAAACAGCTCTCATCCCAGTTTACAGAAGTGATTCAAGGTGGGTGCATTTGCCTGAGGTTACCAAGGAAAAGTATCTCTGAGGCCATGATGCCCTTCCTCTTGTGTGTTGCAGACAAATCTAGAACATGATGTTTATGAAAGACTCACCAACCTGCAGGAAGGGATTATCCCAAAGAAAAAAGCAGCAACTGATGATGATCTACACCGAATAAATGAACTGATACAGGTTTGTCATAGCCCTTTCTCTCTGATCATCCAGTTTATGGTGTTGCCACTACACAGTCTTACTTCTGTTTCCCTTCCTCTTTCATTAATATCTTTAGTAAAAACCTACTATTTCCGATGCCTGGATGGCTTAGTTGGTTGAGCATCCAGTTCTTAGTTTCGATGCAAGTCATCAAAACTGAGATTGTTCTCAGGGGTCATGGAACTGAGCCTCATGTTGGGCTTGTGCTCCACGGGAGTCTGCTTAAGACTGTCTCCTTCCCCCTCTGCTCCTCCTACCACCACCACCACTGCCCCCACCAACTTGCAGCACACACTCTTTCTCTTTAAAATAAATTAATAGGGGCACCTGGGTGGCTCAGTGGGTTAATTAAGCCTCTGCCTTCGGCTCAGGTCATGGTCTCAGGGTCCTGGGATCGAGCCCCATGTTGGGCTCTTTACTCAGTAGAGAGCCTGCTTCCCCCTCTCCCCCTGCCTGCCTCTCTGCCTACTTGTGATCTCTCTCTCTCTCTCTGTCAAATAAATAAATAAAACCTTTTTAAAAATAAAATAAAATAATAAATCTTTAAAAAAGAAAAACCTACTTACTTTAGCCTGCATTACCAAGAAGGACTAAAACATTTTTTTTCTGTGTGGAAGTCTCAAAGTGGCCTCAGTCCATAGGTGAGAAGTTATTTGAAAGCCTGGTGGTCTCTTCATTACTGATTGGTGACGATGTCTTCTGTTGCAGGGAAATATGCAGCGGTGTAAACTTGTGATGGACCAGATCAGTGAGGCCAGAGACTCCATGCTTAAAGTTTTAGATCACAAAGACCGTGTCCTGAAGCTTCTAAACAAGAATGGGACTGTCAAGAAGGTGTCAAAATTGAAGCGAAAGGAAAAAGTCTAGACTCGGAAGAATCAGGACTTTGGAAACAGAATTTATGAAGAATGATGGTAGGGGTGGGGGGAGGGTTTTGGTTATTTTCAAAGTGGAACATTGAAATAAAGGAAGTGTTCCTTAATTCATACACGAAAGCAGAGGGGACCCATGGTACCCAGTGGCACAAACGGATCAGAGTGTTCTGACACAGTGAACTCCATTCTCTTTCAGGCGTATCCCTCTTAAACTTGCTGTGTCATAAATGACTCCTGATGCATCAGTGTCTGCCAGTTAGAATCAGTGACATGAATGAATGGCTGGCAGTTTTCAGCCTTCTGGTTTATAAACTGTATTTATCTGATGGATTCCTGCAGGACCTATACTGAGCCTGGACTGAAAGTATCCACTTGGACCATCTGTTATCTCTCTACACTGAAAATCAAACTCTTCCCCTCATCCCAGCCAGTTCTTACTTTGTCTGACCTTCAAATGCCTGAGCTGGCCTTTTATAGCAGTGCCATGGCACCAAGAGACTTGCCACATCTCACTCTCTAAAGGGTTTGAACTATTAATTCTTGTCATTTTTTTTAAAGAACCATTTCAAAGTGAAATTGTTATATTGTCTGTCCCGCGTGTGTCAGAGTTGGGTTTTTGTGGAAGTTCAGAGCAGGCAACATCTGAAGTTGCTCTGAGATCCTTGTTCTGAAGTACGTTCTCGGTTATTTGTACTTCTGTAGCTGGTGTGACGCTGTTAATTGTATGTACCGCACATCTCCAAATGTTAATAAAGGACTCAAAGAGGTTTTTGTACATGAGCAGTTTGCATCTTTTTATAAAGTGAATCAGTGTCGTGATGATCACCACGTGTGTCCTACTGTAATTTCTTACACAATGTTGAGAGTCTACTCTGCCAAATTTTGTTTTTCCACATAAATGGGCTCCACTTATCCTGGTATTTTGAAGAGGTCACCATGTAAAGTCTGTTGGCTCTTGCTTATCTTAAGTACCAGACTATTTTGTCCCACTGCAGGTATAAATTGGTCAAATTATAGAACAATTAAGGCTGCTGGAATTGGGGTCGAAGTGCCACGGAGGGGTGGATTTTCTTCACAAGGTTGCTCTTGCTGTGAGCTGCCTGAATGGTATAGTAGCTAGGCTTGCTTCCTTTGAATACAAACTAGCATCGCCCTCCCTTCTAGCTGGATGTTCTCATTTCTTAGGACCTGGGTTGCCAGATTGGGCCTGGAGCTTTCCTCTTTGCCCTGACCTGAATAGATTAAAGACAGGGAATCTGTGCCAGTTCTGACCAGATCTTTGGGACCAATGCTGTCTCACATGAAACAGGCTTTTTCTAGTTGAAATGGAAAACTCCCATCTGGTATAGCAGTGGAAAAGAAGCAAAGCAGGCTTCTGGTTAGGCCGAGTAGGCCTGTGTAGCGTAGGCTAAGAAGTCCTCAGAATAATCTCCACTGTTTCATGGAGCCAACTTTAAAAGATATTGGTTATTTGCTAGACACCAGTATAGTGTGCTAGACTGTGCTAGAAGAATGTTCCTTTGCCTCAGTTTCTCATGTGCACATAACTGCCCCAGTGATTTCATGTGATGTGCTAGCTATGATTCAGGTACTTGGGGTCCTGCATTTCAGACCTGTTCTCTCCAAAGTTACTGTCACCGCAATTTAAACTTCGATAATTCGTCAAAGGAAGCTTGTCAGTGCAGGTTAGAACAATAGGGTTTGCAGTATTTCCTTGCCTTACACAGTCAGAACTTGGGAGGGTCTTATCTGGGTATACTATGTTGTTTAAAAAGAGCTTTATTGAGGATTAACCTACAATAATCTAAACATCTCAAAGTATACAATTTGGTAAGATTTGACGTCTGATGAACATCTCCATCAGACCCAATAGTTTCTCCTGGTGCCTCTGATTTCTTCCCCCTGGTCCCCACCTGCCTCCCTATCTTCAGACAAGCCTTAGTCTGCTTTCTGTCACTAGATTAGTTTGCATTTTTTGGAGTTGTATGTAACTGAAATCGTACAATGTATTCTTTGAGGGAGGGAATGTGCTTTCTTTACTAAGCATAATGGAAATTTAATCCTGAGATTTATCCATGTTTCTAGAGTTCATTGCTTTTCGTTGCTGAGTACCAAGCGCTCCACTGCATGGATGTTCCAAACACAAGTTGTTGATCTGTTCACCTGTAGAAAGACATTCAAGTTGTTAGCAGCATTGGGTTATTACAGATACAACTGTTTGTACATTTATGTTCTTTACATGGGCACGTATTTATACATAACTTTGTAATTCCTGATATTATATTAGTTGTGCTTTCCAGGGATTCATAAACAGGAGATAGGCCAGAGACCAAGTGGCTCTGGTCCAGAAAAATATCATTCACAAACTTAAAAATTAGAAAGATTTGGAAATATATTTGAGGTAAGACTTGGATTTGGCTTCTTTTCTCTACAGTGGAAAATCAAAGAAAGAAATCTGGGGCGGGGGAGGGAGTTTTAACCCATCTGCTTTGTCTAGAGAATCTTCTATATATCTTTTTTTTTTTAAACTGGATATTTCAAAACCTCATTAAATAGGAAATGCCTTATAGTATTTTCATTTTCAGTGATTTTATCACAGTAATAATATAGACATACAATTTTAGAGTGTAAAAGTTATTTGGAGATTGTACAGTTCAACCCATCCTGTGAAAAAATGGACACCTTTGAAAGGATGTATTTTTTTGTACTTTTTTATTGTAAATTACAGCAAGCACAGATATAGAAAACCACATGAAACAAATGTATAACTTCATAAATTTTTAAAAGAACAACTTTGAAATTACCACCCACGGTAAAAAACAGAACTTTGTCAGTCATATCAGAAGTCCCACAACTGGAGCACCTGCGTGGCTCAGTCGGTTAAGCTGCTGCCTTTGGCTCAGGTCCCAGGGTCCTGGGATTGACCCCTGCTCAGCAGAGAGCCTGCTTCCCCCACTCTCTCTGCCTGCCACTCTGCCTACTTTTGCTCTCTCTCTATCCCTCTGTCAAATAATAAATAAAATCTTTAAAAAAGAAAAAAAAGGCTCACAACTGCTTGATCACAATCACAGCTCTCTACCTCCCCCAAAATAGCCACTGTCTTGACTTTCTCTTTCAAATAACCGATTTTATTTTACAATTACATAGAGCAGAACACCCAAACTTAGAAGAGTTTTATGCTTTTTTTACAAATACATACACCCTTGGCTGACATCTAAATAAAGATATGGCATTACCATAACCCTAGAAAGGGGGCTCCTTTATAGTCAACACCCCTGTGCTCCCTACCAAGGTAAACCCTGATCTGTCCATTATCACAGATTAGTTTTGTCTGTTCTTGAACTTCATATAAATGGAATCATAGAGTACATATTTGTGCCTTAGAGATTCAACCACTTGTTGTATGTATCATAATTATTCCTTTTTACTGCTAAGTGGTAGTCTACTGTGTGATTGTGCAAGTTTATTCATTTTGCTATTGAAGGATGTCTTGCTCGCTTCCGGTTTTTGACCATTGTGAATAAGCTACTATAAACATTTACATGCAGGTTTTGTGTGGAAATAAATTTTCAAATCCATTGGATAAAAACAAGGAATGTGATTGCTGGCTCATAAGGTAACATGTAAAGTTTTGTAAGAAACTTCCAAACTAGAGACCCTGGGTGGCTCTTGATCCCAGGGTCCTCACCAGCGAGCCAGCTTCTCCTTCTCTGCTAAGGCTGCTTATGCTCTCTCTCTGTCAAGTAATTAAATAAAATTCTAAAAAAGAAAAAAAAAGAAAACTCCCAAACCAACAATGAATGAAAGTTATTGTTGCTCCATATCCTCTCCAAAGTTTAGTGTCGTTCACATTCTGAATTTTAGCCATTCTAATAGGTAGGTAGTGGTATCTCACTTTTATTTGCAGTTCCCTAATGACATGATGTTGAGCACTTTTCATATGCTCATTTGACATCTCAAATAATTTTTGGTAAGGTATCTATTCAGATCTTTGCCCATATGTTAATTAGGCTGTTTTCTGATTGAAATCTTTTTTTAAGATTTCATTTATTGGAGAGAGAGCATGAGCCGGGGGTGGGGGGCAGAAGGAGAGGGAGAAGCAGGCACCCCACTAAGCTTAACTGACTGAGCCACCCAGTTACCCTTCTGATTGAGGTTTGTTTTTTTTTAAGATTTATTTATTTATTTATTTGACAGACAGAGATCACAAGTAGGCAGAGAGGCAGGCAGAGAGAGAGGAAGGGAAGCAGGCTCCCCGCCGAGCAGGGAGCCCGATGCGGGATTCGATCCCAGGACCCTGAGATCATGACCTGAGCCGAAGGCAGAGGCTTTAACCCACTGAGCCACCCAGGCGCCCTTCTGATTGAGTTTTAAGAGTTCTTTGTATATATAGGATACCAGTCCTTTTTTCAGAAAGATAGGCATTTTACAAATGCTTTCTTGCTGTCTATGGCATATGTTTCCATTTACTTACTAGCGCCTTTTGAAGCAGTAGTTTTCAATTTTAGTAAAGTACAACATTGGGTGCCTGGTGGCTCAGTCGTTAAGCATCTGCCTTAGGCTCAGGTCATGATCCCAAGGTCCTGGGATCAAGTCCCACATCTGGCTCCCTGCAGGGAGCCTGCTTCTCCCTCTCCCACTCCCCCTGCTTGTGTTCCCTCTCTCCCGGTCTCTCTCCCTCTGTCAAATAAATAAATAAATAAATAATCTTAAAAAAAATAAAAGTACATCATCAATATCTTTCTGTGCGTGGATTTTGCTTTTGGATTATATCTAAAGACTCATCGCCAACATCATCTACATTTTGTCCTATGTATTATTAGAGAAGTTTTTTCTGTTTTACATTTAGGTCTGTGATTCATTTTGAGATAATTTTTGTGACATTGGTGAGGTCTGTGCACATTTTTGTGTGTGTTTATTTCCAATTATTCTAGCACCATTTGTTGAAAGACTGTCCATTAAACTACTCTTGCTTCATTTGTCAAAGATAACTGTTTTGTACGGCACCATGTCTGGGCTCTCTGTTCTGTTCTCTTGACATACTTGTTTATTCGTTCACCCCTACCACTCTGTTTCAATCACTCGCTTTATATGAAGTCTTGAAGTTGAGCAGTATGGGTTCTCCAACTTTGTTCTTCACTGTTGTGTTAGCTATCCTGGGACTTTTATCTCTTCATATAAATTATAGAGTCTGTTAATAGCTATGAAATACCCTGCTGGAATTTAGATTAGGATTACATAGAATCTATAGTAAGTTGGGTAAGAATTGACTTAAAATATTGAGTGTTCTAGGGGCGCCTGGGTGGCTTGGTGGGTTGGGCCTCTGCCTTCGGCTCAGGTCATGATCTCAGGGTCCTGGGATCGAGCCCCGCATTGGGCTCTCTGCTCAGCGGGGAACCTGCTTCTCTCTCTCTGCCTGCCTCTCTGCCTGCTTGTGATCTCTGTCTGTCAAATAAATAAATAAAATCATTAAAAAAAATATTGAGTGTTCTAGTCCATAAATACGGATACCTCCATTTATTCAGGTGTTCTATTTTGTCAAGTTTTGTAATTTTCCTCATATACATCTTGTACATATTTCATTAGATTTATACCTAAGTATTTCATTTTGTATATATGCTATTGTAAATGGTACTGTGTGGGATGCCTGGGTAGCTCAGTCAATTAAGCATCTGCCTTTGGGTCAGGTTATGATCTCAGGGTCCTGGGATCAAGTCCTGCATGGGGCTCCCTGCTCAGTGGGAAGCCTGCTTCACCCTCTGCCTCTGCCCCTCCCCCTGCTTGTGCGTATTCTCTCTCTCTCTCTGACAAATAAAATCTTTTATAAATAAATAAATACATAAATAAATAATATATGGTACTGTGTTTCTAATTTCAAATTCTAATTTTTCACCAGTAGCATATAGGAAAGCAGTCAACATTTATATACTCTTAACCTTATATGCTGTGATATTGCTATATTAACAAGAATTCTTCGTCAAATTTTGGGGAACTTTCTACATAAACAAAGCCATCTGTGAACAAATGCAGTTTTATTTCTTCTTTCCCAGTCTGTATAAGTTTTTTTTTAATTTAATTTTATTTTTTCAGTGTTCCAAGATTCATTGTTTATGCACCACACCCAGTGCTCCATGCAGTATGTGCCCTCCTTCATACCCACCACCGGGCTCACCCGTCCTCCCACCTCCCTCTCCTCCAAAATCCTCAGTTTATTTCTCAGAGTCCACAGTCTCTCATGCTTCATCTCCCCCTCCGATTTCCCCCAATTCACTTTTCCTTTTTTTCTCCTAATGTCCTCCATGTTATTCCTTATGTTCCACAAATAAGTGAAACCATATGATAATTGACTTTCTCTGCTTGACTTATTTCACTCAGCATAATCTCCTCCAGTCCCATCCATGTTGATACAAAAGTTGGGTATTCATCCTTTCTGATGGCTTTGTAATATTCTATTGTGTATATGGACCACGTCTCCTTTATCCTAAATTCGTCTGTTGAAGAGCATCTTGGCTGTTGTTGTTTGTGTTTTGTTTTTTGTTTTTTTTTATTTGACAGAGACACATCGAGAGAGAGGGAACACAGCAGGGGGAGAGGCAAGCAGAGGAATAAGCAGGCTTCCCACCGAGCAGGGAGCCTCATGTGGGGCTCCATCCCAGGACCCCGGATCATGACCCGAGCCAAAGGCAGATGCTTAATGACCAAGACACTCAGGTGCCCCACATCCTGGCTCATTCCACAGTTTGGCAACTGTGGCCATTGCTGCTATGAACATTGAAATACATATGGCCCTTCTTTTCACTGCATCTTTATCTTTGGGGTAAATACCCAATAGTGCAATTGCAGGGTCATATGGTAGCTCTGTTTTTAATTTCTTAAGGAATCTCCACACTGTTTTCCAAACTGGCTGCACCAACTTTGCATTCTCACCAACAGTGTAAGAGGGTTCCCCTTTCTCCACATCCTCTCCAACACTTGTTTACTGTCTTGTTAATTTTGGCCATTCTATCTGGTGTAAGGTGGTATCTCAATGTGGTTTTGATTTTAATTTCCCTGATGGCTAATGGTGAACATTTTTTCATGTGTCTGTTAGCCATTTGTATGTCTTCTTTGGAGAAGTGTCTGTTCATGTCTTCTGTCCACGTTTTAATGTGATTATCTGTGTTTTGGGTATTAAGTTTGAGGAGTTCTTTTTTTTTTCTTAACATATAATGTATTATTTGCCCCAGGAGTACAGGTCTGTGATTCATCAGTCTTACACAATTCACAGCACATACCCTCCCCAAAGTCCATCACCCAGCCACCCTATCCCTACCCTCCCCCATCCCCCAGCAGCCCTCAGTTTATTTTGTGAGATTAAGAGTCTCTTATGGTTTGTCTCCCTTCCGGGAAGTTCTTTATAGATCTTGGATATCAGCCCTTTGTAGTGTCGTCTGTGAATATCTTCTCCCATTCTGTGGGTTACCTCTTTGTTTTGTTGACTGTTTCCTTTGCTGTGCCGGTCTGTATAAGTTTTACTTCTTTTTCCTTGTCTTACTGCACTGGACAGGACGTCTAGTAAGATGTTGAGTAAGAGTAGTAAGAGGGAGTATCCTTGCCTTGTTTCCAACCTTAGGGATAAAGTGTCCAATTTCTCACCATTAGTATAATGTTAGCCGTAGGGGCTTTTGTAGAAGTTCTTTATTAAGCTGAGGAAGTTCTCCTGCAATAGAGTTGCTAGTTGAAAATTGAGTTTTCAATCATAGAATAGATGGTAGATTTTTTAATATGTTCTTCTTTATCACTGATATATGTTTTCTTTTTTTAGCATGTTTATGCAGTAGATTACTTTAATTGATTTTTAATCAAACTAGCATATCTGGAATAAATTCCACTTGTTATGGTGTATAGTTCTTTTTACACATTGTTAGTTTCAACTCACTGATGTTCAGTTGCATCTGTGCATGAGAGATAGTGGTCTTTGGTTTATTTTTTGTACACTATCAGGATCAGGGTGATGCTAGTGTCTGAGTTGGGAAGTATTCTCTCTGCTTCTGTTTTCTGGAGAAGATTGTAGAGAATTCTTATAATTTCGTTCTTAAATGTTTGGTCAGAGAAAAAAATGTTTGGTCAGATTCATTAGTGAGATTAGTGGGTCTGGTGCTTTTTTTTTTTTTTTGGAAAATTGCCAGTTACTGATTCAGTTTTTAAAATAACTATAGTCCTGGGGCGCCTGGGTGGCTCAGTGGAGCCCCGCATCAGGCTCTCTGCTCAGCAGGGAGCCAGCTTCCCCCCACACCCACCCCCCCCCCCCCCGCCACCTGCCTCTTTGCCTACTTGTGATCTCTCTCTCTCTAGGATTACAAATTCTCCATCAGTGTGGAATTAGTCCAGCTGTTCTCTGTTAATAAATTTGTGGGCATGGAGTTTTTGTAGCATTCTTTTACTATCTTTTTCATGTCCATGGGATCAGCAGTGATAACCTTTCTTTTTTTTTTTTTTAATTTAAGACAGGGGCACCTGGCTGGCTCAGTCGGAAGTGTGTGCAACTCTTGATCCCAGAGTCAAAAGTCCAGGTCCCCATATTGGGTATAGAGATTACTTAAACTGCTTTTTTAAAAATTGAGTCATAAATTCACATAACATGCAACTGACCTACTTGAATTGTACAATACAATGACTTTTACTACATTCACAGAGTAGTGCATCCATCACCACAATCAATTTTAGAATATTTTCATTGTCCCCAAAACAAGCCCTTTGCTCTGTAACCATTATTCCCATTTTTAGGAGTTTAATCCATTTTGAGTTAACTTTTGCATCTGGTGTAAGGTAGAGGATGCAACTTCATTCTTTCAACTATGGCTCACCAGTCTTCCCGCTACCATGTGTTAAAAAGACTATTATTTCAGGGCACCTGGGTGGTTCAGTGGGTTAAAGCCTCTGCCTTAGGCTCAGGTCATTATCTCAGAGTCCTGAGATCGAGCCCTGCATCGGGCTCTCTGCTCGGCAGAGAGAGCCTGCTTCCTCCTCTCTCTCTGCCTGCCTCTCTGCCTACTTGTGATCTCTGTCTGTCAAATAAAATCCTTAAAAAATTTTTTAAAAAGACTATTATTTCACCATGGAATTGTCCTGGCAATTTATCAAAGATAAGTTAGCTATATATGTGAAGAATTACTTCTGAACTCTAAATTTTTTATAAGATTTTACTTTTAAGTTATCTCTACACCCAATGTGAGGCTTGAACTTATAACCCTGAGATAAAAAGTTGCATGCTGTACTTACTCAGCCAGCCAGGTGCCCGTGAACTCTCAATTCTATTCCACTGATCTGTATGTCTAAATTTAGGCCACACTGTCTTGTCTTACCTGAACTTTTTAGTAAGTTTCAAATTTGGAAAGTGTGAGTGCTCTTTTTTGTAATTCTTTTTCAAGATTGTTCTGGCTGTCCTGGGTCCTTTGAATTTCCAGGTCAATGTTAAGATCACCCTGTCAGTTTCTGCAAATAAGTCAATGAGATTTTTTTTTAAAGATTTTATTTATTTATTTGACAGACAGAGATCGCAAGTAGGCAGAGAGGCAGGCAGAAAGAGAGAGAGAGAGAGAGAGAGAAGAAGCAGGCCCCCGCTGAGCAGAGAGCCCGACGTGGGGCTCAATCCCAGGACCCTGGGATCATGACCTGAGCCGAAGGCAGAGGCTTCAACCCAGCGAGCCACGCA
Source organism: Taxidea taxus jeffersonii (assembly GCA_003697995.1). Classification (NCBI taxonomy): domain Eukaryota; kingdom Metazoa; phylum Chordata; class Mammalia; order Carnivora; family Mustelidae; genus Taxidea; species Taxidea taxus. The sequence goes on along the minus strand of ML112189.1, from coordinate 11,982 downwards.
GGTGCCCAATCAATGGGATTTTGATAGGCATTATGTTGAATCTATATAATTTTGGGAAATTTTGCCACCTTAATTTTAAACTGTCTGATCTGTGACTATGGACTGTCTTTCCATTTATTTAGTTCTAATTTAATTTTTTTCAATAGTGTTCTATAGTATTAAAGTTTTTCATTTCTTAAACTCAGATACAACGTTTTTCTAAATCTTTTTTTTTTTATTTGAGTGAGAGAGCATGAGCAGGGGGAAGGGGCAGAGGAAGAAGAAAACTCCCTGCTGAGCAAGGAGCCCAATGTGAGGCTCCATTCCAGGACCCCGGGATCATGACCTGAGCTGAAGGTAAAAGTTTAAATGACTGAGCCACTCAGGTACCCTAAATATAGTTTTTATTTATTCTGAAACAGCTTGAATGACATATAATTCACACACCATCCAGTTGATCCAATTAAAGTATATAATTCAGTGGTTTTTAATATGTTACATTATTTCTTAATTACAATAAATAACATATAAACATAAAAGTTGCCACTTTAACCATTTTGAATAAACAATTAGGTGGCATTAATTACATTAACAGTATGTAAACAACACCATCTGTTTCCAAAATGTTTTCATTACCCCTTTGTAACCATTAAGCAATAACTCCTCATTCCCCCTGCTCCAAGCCCTGGTGGTCTCTAAACTGTTTCTCTCTATGGATTTGCCATTTTAGGTACCTTATGTAAATAGATTCTTACAATATTTGTCCTTTGTGTCTATATTATTTCACTTAGCATAAGCTTTTCAGGGTTCAATGGGGTTGTAGCGTGCATCAAAACTTCATTTCTTTTTATGTCTGAGTAATATTCTGTTCTATGTATATATCACATTTTATCCATTTACCTGTTGATGGACACTTGGATTGTTTTTACCTTTTGGACTACAAATAATGTTTTAATGAACATTGGCATACAAGTATCTGTTCAAGTGCCTTACTTCACTTTGGATATATATTTAGGAGTGGGATTTCTGAATCATATGATAAATCCGTGTTTAGCTTTCTGAGCACCACCAAACTATTTTCCATAGCAACTATATCATTTTACATTGCTAAGTATGTTATTCTTTTGATGCTATTGTAAATAAAATTTGGGTTTTTTTTTTAAGATTTATTGATTTAGTTTAGAGAGAAAGTACATGCTCACACGAGTGGGGCTGGGGCAGAATCTGGAGAGGGAGAGACCGTCAAAGAGACCCCGCTGAGCACAGAGCCAGATGCGGGGCTCGATCCCATGACCCTGAGATCATGACCTGAGCCCAGATCAAGAGTTGGACACTCAACTGACTGAGCCACGCAGGCACCCTGGAATTGTTTTCTAAATTTGCATTTGATTTGTTCATTGCAAGGGCACAGAAATACAAGTGATTTTTGTGTATTGATTTTGTATGCTATAGGTTTGCTGAATTTGTTTATTAGCTCTAACAGTTTTTTGTGGAATCATGAGGTTTTTCTACATGTAAAGCCATGTCTTCTATGTGCAGAGATAACTTTACTTCCTTTCCAATTTGGATGCCTTCTATTTCTCTTACTTTATTTCTCTGGTTTGAACTTCCAGAACTATGTGAAATAAAAGTGGTGAAAGCTGGCAGTTGCTTTATTCCTGACCTTGGAAGGAAAGCTTTCAGTATTTCATTAGTGAGTATGAGGTTAACTGCTAGGTTTTCATATATGGCTTTTGTCATGTTGAGGAATTTCCCTACTATTCCAGGTTTATTGAGTGTTTTTATATATTTTATCAGATGCTTTTTCTGTATCAACTGAGAAGATTGTTGCTTTTATTCCTTTATTTCATTAATGTGATTTACTGCTTTTTTAAAAATATGTCACACCATCCTTGCACTTTAGGGGAAAAAATCCCATTTGGTCATGGGATGGTCTTTTTTGTGGGCTGCTGAATTTTTTTTAAGATTTTATTTATTTATTTGACAGACAGAGATCACAAGTAGGCAGAGAGGCAGGCAGAGAGAGAGGAAGGGAAGCTGGCTCCCCACTGAGCAGAGAGCCAGATGCGGGGCTCGATCCCAGGACCCTGGGATCATGACCTGAGCTGAAGGCAGAGGCTCCAACACACTGAGCCACCCAGGCGCCCCTGGGCTGCTGAATTTTATTTGCTAGTATTTTCTTGAGTATTTGCATCTATAGTCATAGAGAATTTTTGTCTATAGTTTCTTTTCTTGTAGTGCCTTTGTAAAGTTTTTGTATCAGGGTAATGCTGTCCTCATAGAGTGAGTTTGGAGGCATTCCCTCTTCTTTAGTTTGTTGAAAGAGTTTGCAAATAAGTGGTATTGATTCTTATGTCCACATTCAGAGAATTCACCAGTGAAGCCATCTGGTTCTAGGATTTTCTTTGTTGTGAGATTTTTCCTCACCAATTCAATCTCACCAGTTACAGGTATCTTAGTTCAGGCTTCTGTACCAGAATACCACAGAATAAACAAACATTTATTTTTCATAGTCTGGAGGCTGAGAAGTCCAATCAAGGTGCTAGCTAGCATACCCAAGGTCTGGTGAGACTACTCTTTCTTGTTTGCAGATGATGGTCTTCTTGTTGTATCCTCACGCCAAGGAGAATAGAGAGAGAGGACATAAGCTCTCTGGTGTCTTGTCTTATAAGGACACTAATCCTGTTCAGGAAGTTCACCCTAATAACCTAATCATCTCCCAAAGACCTCACCTCCTATTATCATCCCATTAGGGGTCAATATTTAACATATGAATTTGGGGGGTACAGAAACATCAAGTCTATAGCATAAGTCTATTTGGGGTTTCTATTTATGTGCAAGTGTTTGATTTTAATTAAAACTCCTATTTGAAGGTCTTTAGTTTTGGAGGACTGCAAGGCATTCTATTACCTACTTTTTCCATTCCTTATTGGTTTCCACAAGTTTTGGCAAACTCACAATATCCTCATGACTATGTTTTGGAGGGAAGCCAGGTATGTCAGTAGATTCGCCATCAATCCACCTCACCAGCACTTAGCATCTTTCTACAACAGGTCGAAACCAGCACACTGCAACTTATGTAAATCGATGGGGCAAGGTATTAGAAGGCAGAAGTTGGCTCTTTCTAAGTGGTTGGAACCTCACATTAGCCATATAAGCTCTCACCAGTGTTGTAGTCAATATGTGTTCAATCTCGTTAGCTAAAGTCGTATAAGATTGAAGCAGCAAAATACTAGTCATTTAAGGATAGAATAGTTATCGGAAATTGAATGGTCACTGGAAGATGTTTTCTGGAACCTGTTTGTTCTTCATATCATGAGATATAAAAAAATAAATATAATATATAAATATAAATATATAAATTATATATATATAAATTTATATATAAATTCATAAAAAAATTAAAAAATCACCTGGTCATACCTGGTAAAGCTGAATATTTCCATAACATCTGTCAAAGAGGCCTGTCCAATAGAAAAAAATCAATTGATGTTATCCCCACAACAGAATGCATGTTCAGGTTTCTTTAAAAAAAAACAACTTCAGGATGTGCTCTGCCTGTGTTTGTGGGTTTTGTGCATTATCATTGACTCTAAAGGAACACCTAGGTGCAAAAACAGGAGGGGTTCTAGGAGTTTTACTGTGAAGCCATAGAAAAAATGCTCCATAATAACCCTTGAGCCATTTAATATATTCCTCACTAGTAATTCTAGTGTTCCCTGAAGATCCAATATATATCAAATGGACTGTATATAGATAATGCAATTCTTTAAGGAAGGTGTAGTTCTATAAGTATCGTTGAAAAACTGGGGACCTAATCAATACAGACATTGGTAATATGTCAGATCTGGAATTCAGGATGACGATTCTCAAGGTTCTAGCCAGGCTCGAAAAAGGCATGGAAGATATTAGAGAAACCCTGTCAGGAGAAATAAAAGCCCTTTCTGGAGAAATAAAAGAACTAAAGTCTAATCAAGTTGAAATAAAAAAAGCTATTAATGAGGTGCAATCAAAAATGGAGGCTCTTACTGCTAGGATAAATGAGGCAGAAGACAGAATTAGTGATATAGAAGACCAAATGACAGAGAATAAAGAAGCTGACCAAAAGAGAGACAAACAACTACTGGACCACGAGGGGAGAATTCGAGAGATAAGTGATGCCATAAGACGAAACAACATTAGAATAATTGGGATTCCAGAAGAAGAAGAAAGAGAAATAGGAGCAGAAGGTATACTGGAGGGGATTATTGTAGAGAATTTCCCAATATAGCAAGGGGAACAAGCATCAAAATCCAGGAGGTGCAGAGAACACCCCTCAAAATCAATAGGAATCGACCCACACACTGCCATCTAATAGTAAAATTTACAAGTCTTAGCGACAAAGAGAAAATCCTGAAAGCAGCACGGGACAAGAAGTCTGTAACGTACAATGGTAAAAATATTAGATTGGCAGCAGACTTATCCACAGAGACCTGGCAGGCCAGAAAGAACTGGCATGATATATTCAGAGCACTAAACGAGAAAAACATGCAGCCAAGAATACTTTATCCAGCTAGGTTATCATTGAAAATAGAAGGAGAGATTAAAAGCTTCCAGGACAAACAAAAACGGAAAGAGTTTGTAAACACCAAACCAGCTCTACAGGAAATATTGAAAGGGGTCCTCTAAGCAAAGAGAGACCCTAAAAGTATTACCAGAAAGGAACAGAGACATTATACAGTAACAATCACCATACAGGCAATACAATGGCACTAAATTCATATCTCTCAATAGTTACCCTGAATGTAAATGGGCTAAATGCCCCAAACAAAAGACACAGGGTTTCAGAATGGATAAAAAAACAAAACCCATCCATATGCTGCCTACAAGAAACTCATCTTAGACCTGAAGACACCTCCAGATTGAAAGTGAGGGGGTGGAAAACAATTTACCATGCTAATGGACATCAGAAGAAAGCTGGGGTGGCAATCCTTATATCAGATCAATTAGATTTTAAGCCAAAGACTATAATAAGAGATGAGGAAGGACACTACATCATACTCAAAGGATCTGTCCAACAAGAGGATCTAACAATTTTAAATATCTATGCCCCTAACATGGGAGCAGCCAACTATATAAACCAACTAATAACAAAATCAAAGAAACACATTGACAAGAATACAATAATAGTTGGAGACTTTAACACACCCCTCACTGACATGGACAGATCATCCAAGCAAAAGATCAACAAGGAAATAAAAGTCTTAAATGACACACTGGACGAGATGGACATCACAGATATATTCAGAACATTCCACCCCAAAGCAACAGAATACATATTCTTCTCTAGTGCCCATGGAACATTCTCCAGAATAGATCACATCCTGGGTCATAAATCAGGTCTCAACAGGTATCAAAAGATTGGGATCATTCCCTGCATATTTTCAGACCACAATGCTCTGAAGCTAGAACTCAATCACAAGAAGAAATTTGGAAAGAGCACAAATACATG
>ML112188.1:6511-26181 GCA_003697995.1 Taxidea taxus jeffersonii | reverse complement strand
ACAGATTTGCTTGAATAGATACTGCATGAATAGATTTTCTGTTTTCCCGTAGGAGCCTTTCCATGGGTCTAAACAGTTCTTTTTAAATTTTTCACCAGTTTCCCTGGAGAGCAGGTCATACCATGGGTCAGTTGTCTCTCATACTTTGCTGAGCTAGCTGCTCTGGAAAACAGTTTGGCAGTTTCATAAAAACTAGAACGTACACTTACCATATGACCTAACAGTTACACTCCTGGGCATTTATCCCAGAAAAATCAAAACCTGTGTCCCCACAAAAATGGGTACACAGATGTTCATAGCAACTTTTTTGGAATAGGCAGAAACTCGAACATATCTTGTATATCTTTTTTGGAGAAATATCTGTTTAGGGGTGCCTGGGTAGCTCAGTCGTCAAGCGTCTACCTTCAGGTCATGATCCCAGGGTCCTGGTCCATTGAGCCCCGTATTGGGCTCCCCACTCTGCGAGAAGCCTGCTTCTCCCTCTCCCACTCCCCCTGCTTGTGTTCTCTCTTTCGTTGTCTCTCTCTCTCTGTCAAATAAGTAAATAAAATCTTATTTTAAAAAAAATATATATATATGTGTGTGTATCTTCAGATGCTTTGCCCTTTTAATTGGTTTCTTTTTATTATTGAGCTATAGGAATTTTTCTTATGTTCTACATATAAGTCTCTTATCAGATATATCTTTGTACCATCTTTGCAACTTCCTCTGAATCTATAATTATTTCAAACTAGAGTTTTTTCAAATGTTTAAAATGAAGTACACAAGTACATCTGAAACTGGTGAAATCTGAATAGTCAGACTGCATCATTATCATGGTCATGGTATCGCACTGTAGTTTTACAAGATGCTGCCATTGGGGGAGATCAGGTAAAGAGAACTTAGGATCTCTATGTTCTTTCCTACAACTAACTGCATGTGAATCGCCAGTTACCTTAAAAGTTTAAAAAATTATTTACATTATATGCATGCTAATATTTGCCTACTAGATGGGGATTTGTTTGGTTTTTTAATGGATGGATTTCTTAGAGCAGTTTTGGGTTCACAACAAAATTGAATAGAAGGTTCACGTATTTCCCATGTACCCCCAGTCCTCACTCATGACAGTCTCCCCCACAGTCAACACCCCACCACAGTGGTACATTTGGTACATTTGATGAACCTACACTAACAACATCATTATCACCCAAAGTTCATCGCTTATATTAGTACTCAGTCTTGGCATTCTACATTCTATGGGCTTGACAAATATATAGGTAGTCTTTTCAAGAATAAATTTTTAAATAAAGTAAAATTTAAAAAATATTTTTAAATAACTTAATTATTTTAAATTTTTAATTAATGTATAAATACTTTTTTTTTTAAGATTTCATTTATTTATTAAGCAGAGGGAGAGGGAGAAGCAGGCTCACCAGGGAGCTCCTTGCTCCCAGGAGGCTCCAAGGGGCTCCATCCCAGGCTCTGGTATCATGACCAGAGCTGAAGGCAAACCCTTAACCAACTGAGCCACCCAGGCGCCCCTATAATTACATTTTAAGTTGTGGTTAAACAGTAGTTAAAACTTCATATACACAGCTCAACTCACCTTTGACAAGTATCCCTCAATCCCACTTTCCCTCTCCCCAATCCAATGATATGTTTCATATTTATTTTAACTATAGTTCTGGTTACTGGACTTTTCTCTCCAAATGTGAAAATGCTATTCAAATTTGATTCATTTCTCCGTGATCCAGATAACACCAGAAAGGTTCTAAAATTTCATCCCCAATTCTCCACATGCTTGCAAAGATCACTCATGAGCAAGGCTTCAAGCCACCAGAGACCATTTCCCTTCCTTTAAGAGATTAGAATATTAATTTGCTCTCTTTCGAACTCATTAGATTAGCAGAGTATGTCTTTACAGCATTCTTTGGGGTTGAACAAAAGGAGAAACTTTGGGGCGCCTGGGTGGCTCAGTTGGTTGAGCAACTGCCTTCAGCTCGGGTCATGATCCTGGAGTCCTGGGATTGAGTCCCGCATCGGGCTTCCTGCTCGGCAGGGATCCTGCTTCTCCTCTGACCTCTCCCGTCTCATGCTGTCTCTCTCCCTTTCTCACTCTCTCTCTCTCAAATAAATAAGTAAAATCTTTTAAATAAAAAAAAAAGAGGAAGAAGAAGAAAAAAATTTTTATTCATGTAAACATTTAAGTAAAGAAATTCTTGATGAAATAGTGCATCGGTAGCTTGAAACCACATTATTTTAGTTTTATAAAAATTGAAATATACTTTTTTTTAATGGTTCCAGAAGAGAAGAAAGCTATGCTGCAGGAAATAGCTAACCAGAAAGGGGTATCCTGTCGGGCTCAAGGCTGGAAAGTTCACCTCTGTGCTGCTCAGTTGCTACAGCTGGTGGGTAGAGTTCTAGTAGTTGTTATGTACTGTTGCAGAGAGGAACAGATGCTAGAGGCATTTGAGTTCATAGAGTGTTTCCTTTTGAGTAATTCTGAAGCATTCCCAATTAACATGGGTCATGCAGAATTTTTATGTATAACATATAATATTGTAATTACTATATCTATCCCAGAGATACAATTCAAACATATCTTATTATGGTACCCAGAACCAAAATATATTGAACTGTGGTGTAAGACCTACAGTTAAGGTTCCATATTTTGTGTTACAGTGAATCTAAAACCACCTCAAATGGCCTAACTATAAGCCCTTGCTCCCCACCATGCTCCTTATCACAGGGACCAGGCTCCACTCCCACTTCTTCCTGATGAGTGGGCTTTAGTTCCCTGCCAGTTGGCAATATTGTTCAGATACGCTGTCACATCCCCATGGTAACCAGGGAACACCTCTCCCTCTCGATACTACAAAGCCTGCCTCCTACAGCCCCTGCTTGTTCACTCTGTTCCTGAGTGCAGCCCCTGCGTGGCCCTGCGTGGTGTGTGGTGTCTTCCTCCCCTGGGCTGTGAGTATATCGACTAGTAAACTGCTATTGATCTCATGTGTCCAGTGTTGGTGGATGTTACTTGTCCGTTTCCATAACCCTAGGGTGGGAATCCTTCCTTCACCAAGGAGGTGAAGGGGGAGGCAATCAAAACAACAACCTCAGGAAGTTTTTCCATCTTTGGAGTAGCTGTGATCTGAAGAACATTGTCTATTATCAGTATCTTAAAAAAAAAAAAAGTAGTGCCATGGCTACTTTTTTGTACTCTAGGAAAGCATGTTTCTATGAAACCTTTAGGCTGTTTTTAGAGCAGTTGTGAGTTCAGGGCAGTATTTGAAAGTTACCCTTGAAGATGGGCCCTAAATTATGACAGATTGTCCTACTAATCATTATTGATCGATTTCCCTTGCTGTATATTATTGCCCTAGTCCTCAGGAGAAAGGATTCTATCACCCAAACAGCTCTCATCCCAGTTTACAGAAGTGATTCAAGGTGGGTGCATTTGCCTGAGGTTACCAAGGAAAAGTATCTCTGAGGCCATGATGCCCTTCCTCTTGTGTGTTGCAGACAAATCTAGAACATGATGTTTATGAAAGACTCACCAACCTGCAGGAAGGGATTATCCCAAAGAAAAAAGCAGCAACTGATGATGATCTACACCGAATAAATGAACTGATACAGGTTTGTCATAGCCCTTTCTCTCTGATCATCCAGTTTATGGTGTTGCCACTACACAGTCTTACTTCTGTTTCCCTTCCTCTTTCATTAATATCTTTAGTAAAAACCTACTATTTCCGATGCCTGGATGGCTTAGTTGGTTGAGCATCCAGTTCTTAGTTTCGATGCAAGTCATCAAAACTGAGATTGTTCTCAGGGGTCATGGAACTGAGCCTCATGTTGGGCTTGTGCTCCACGGGAGTCTGCTTAAGACTGTCTCCTTCCCCCTCTGCTCCTCCTACCACCACCACCACTGCCCCCACCAACTTGCAGCACACACTCTTTCTCTTTAAAATAAATTAATAGGGGCACCTGGGTGGCTCAGTGGGTTAATTAAGCCTCTGCCTTCGGCTCAGGTCATGGTCTCAGGGTCCTGGGATCGAGCCCCATGTTGGGCTCTTTACTCAGTAGAGAGCCTGCTTCCCCCTCTCCCTCTGCCTGCCTCTCTGCCTACTTGTGATCTCTCTCTCTCTCTCTGTCAAATAAATAAATAAAACCTTTTTAAAAATAAAATAAAATAATAAATCTTTAAAAAAGAAAAACCTACTTACTTTAGCCTGCATTACCAAGAAGGACTAAAACATTTTTTTTCTGTGTGGAAGTCTCAAAGTGGCCTCAGTCCATAGGTGAGAAGTTATTTGAAAGCCTGGTGGTCTCTTCATTACTGATTGGTGACGATGTCTTCTGTTGCAGGGAAATATGCAGCGGTGTAAACTTGTGATGGACCAGATCAGTGAGGCCAGAGACTCCATGCTTAAAGTTTTAGATCACAAAGACCGTGTCCTGAAGCTTCTAAACAAGAATGGGACTGTCAAGAAGGTGTCAAAATTGAAGCGAAAGGAAAAAGTCTAGACTCGGAAGAATCAGGACTTTGGAAACAGAATTTATGAAGAATGATGGTAGGGGTGGGGGGAGGGTTTTGGTTATTTTCAAAGTGGAACATTGAAATAAAGGAAGTGTTCCTTAATTCATACACGAAAGCAGAGGGGACCCATGGTACCCAGTGGCACAAACGGATCAGAGTGTTCTGACACAGTGAACTCCATTCTCTTTCAGGCGTATCCCTCTTAAACTTGCTGTGTCATAAATGACTCCTGATGCATCAGTGTCTGCCAGTTAGAATCAGTGACATGAATGAATGGCTGGCAGTTTTCAGCCTTCTGGTTTATAAACTGTATTTATCTGATGGATTCCTGCAGGACCTATACTGAGCCTGGACTGAAAGTATCCACTTGGACCATCTGTTATCTCTCTACACTGAAAATCAAACTCTTCCCCTCATCCCAGCCAGTTCTTACTTTGTCTGACCTTCAAATGCCTGAGCTGGCCTTTTATAGCAGTGCCATGGCACCAAGAGACTTGCCACATCTCACTCTCTAAAGGGTTTGAACTATTAATTCTTGTCATTTTTTTTAAAGAACCATTTCAAAGTGAAATTGTTATATTGTCTGTCCCGCGTGTGTCAGAGTTGGGTTTTTGTGGAAGTTCAGAGCAGGCAACATCTGAAGTTGCTCTGAGATCCTTGTTCTGAAGTACGTTCGCGGTTGTTTGTACTTCTGTAGCTGGTGTGACGCTGTTAATTGTATGTACCGCACATCTCCAAATGTTAATAAAGGACTCAAAGAGGTTTTTGTACATGAGCAGTTTGCATCTTTTTATAAAGTGAATCAGTGTCGTGATGATCACCACGTGTGTCCTACTGTAATTTCTTACACAATGTTGAGAGTCTACTCTGCCAAATTTTGTTTTTCCACATAAATGGGCTCCACTTATCCTGGTATTTTGAAGAGGTCACCATGTAAAGTCTGTTGGCTCTTGCTTATCTTAAGTACCAGACTATTTTGTCCCACTGCAGGTATAAATTGGTCAAATTATAGAACAATTAAGGCTGCTGGAATTGGGGTCGAAGTGCCACGGAGGGGTGGATTTTCTTCACAAGGTTGCTCTTGCTGTGAGCTGCCTGAATGGTATAGTAGCTAGGCTTGCTTCCTTTGAATACAAACTAGCATCGCCCTCCCTTCTAGCTGGATGTTCTCATTTCTTAGGACCTGGGTTGCCAGATTGGGCCTGGAGCTTTCCTCTTTGCCCTGACCTGAATAGATTAAAGACAGGGAATCTGTGCCAGTTCTGACCAGATCTTTGGGACCAATGCTGTCTCACATGAAACAGGCTTTTTCTAGTTGAAATGGAAAACTCCCATCTGGTATAGCAGTGGAAAAGAAGCAAAGCAGGCTTCTGGTTAGGCCGAGTAGGCCTGTGTAGCGTAGGCTAAGAAGTCCTCAGAATAATCTCCACTGTTTCATGGAGCCAACTTTAAAAGATATTGGTTATTTGCTAGACACCAGTATAGTGTGCTAGACTGTGCTAGAAGAATGTTCCTTTGCCTCAGTTTCTCATGTGCACATAACTGCCCCAGTGATTTCATGTGATGTGCTAGCTATGATTCAGGTACTTGGGGTCCTGCATTTCAGACCTGTTCTCTCCAAAGTTACTGTCACCGCAATTTAAACTTCGATAATTCGTCAAAGGAAGCTTGTCAGTGCAGGTTAGAACAATAGGGTTTGCAGTATTTCCTTGCCTTACACAGTCAGAACTTGGGAGGGTCTTATCTGGGTATACTATGTTGTTTAAAAAGAGCTTTATTGAGGATTAACCTACAATAATCTAAACATCTCAAAGTATACAATTTGGTAAGATTTGACGTCTGATGAACATCTCCATCAGACCCAATAGTTTCTCCTGGTGCCTCTGATTTCTTCCCCCTGGTCCCCACCTGCCTCCCTATCTTCAGACAAGCCTTAGTCTGCTTTCTGTCACTAGATTAGTTTGCATTTTTTGGAGTTGTATGTAACTGAAATCGTACAATGTATTCTTTGAGGGAGGGAATGTGCTTTCTTTACTAAGCATAATGGAAATTTAATCCTGAGATTTATCCATGTTTCTAGAGTTCATTGCTTTTCGTTGCTGAGTACCAAGCGCTCCACTGCATGGATGTTCCAAACACAAGTTGTTGATCTGTTCACCTGTAGAAAGACATTCAAGTTGTTAGCAGCATTGGGTTATTACAGATACAACTGTTTGTACATTTATGTTCTTTACATGGGCACGTATTTATACATAACTTTGTAATTCCTGATATTATATTAGTTGTGCTTTCCAGGGATTCATAAACAGGAGATAGGCCAGAGACCAAGTGGCTCTGGTCCAGAAAAATATCATTCACAAACTTAAAAATTAGAAAGATTTGGAAATATATTTGAGGTAAGACTTGGATTTGGCTTCTTTTCTCTACAGTGGAAAATCAAAGAAAGAAATCTGGGGCGGGGGAGGGAGTTTTAACCCATCTGCTTTGTCTAGAGAATCTTCTATATATCTTTTTTTTTTTAAACTGGATATTTCAAAACCTCATTAAATAGGAAATGCCTTATAGTATTTTCATTTTCAGTGATTTTATCACAGTAATAATATAGACATACAATTTTAGAGTGTAAAAGTTATTTGGAGATTGTACAGTTCAACCCATCCTGTGAAAAAATGGACACCTTTGAAAGGATGTATTTTTTTGTACTTTTTTATTGTAAATTACAGCAAGCACAGATATAGAAAACCACATGAAACAAATGTATAACTTCATAAATTTTTAAAAGAACAACTTTGAAATTACCACCCACGGTAAAAAACAGAACTTTGTCAGTCATATCAGAAGTCCCACAACTGGAGCACCTGCGTGGCTCAGTCGGTTAAGCTGCTGCCTTTGGCTCAGGTCCCAGGGTCCTGGGATTGACCCCTGCTCAGCAGAGAGCCTGCTTCCCCCACTCTCTCTGCCTGCCACTCTGCCTACTTTTGCTCTCTCTCTATCCCTCTGTCAAATAATAAATAAAATCTTTAAAAAAGAAAAAAAAGGCTCACAACTGCTTGATCACAATCACAGCTCTCTACCTCCCCCAAAATAGCCACTGTCTTGACTTTCTCTTTCAAATAACCGATTTTATTTTACAATTACATAGAGCAGAACACCCAAACTTAGAAGAGTTTTATGCTTTTTTTACAAATACATACACCCTTGGCTGACATCTAAATAAAGATATGGCATTACCATAACCCTAGAAAGGGGGCTCCTTTATAGTCAACACCCCTGTGCTCCCTACCAAGGTAAACCCTGATCTGTCCATTATCACAGATTAGTTTTGTCTGTTCTTGAACTTCATATAAATGGAATCATAGAGTACATATTTGTGCCTTAGAGATTCAACCACTTGTTGTATGTATCATAATTATTCCTTTTTACTGCTAAGTGGTAGTCTACTGTGTGATTGTGCAAGTTTATTCATTTTGCTATTGAAGGATGTCTTGCTCGCTTCCGGTTTTTGACCATTGTGAATAAGCTACTATAAACATTTACATGCAGGTTTTGTGTGGAAATAAATTTTCAAATCCATTGGATAAAAACAAGGAATGTGATTGCTGGCTCATAAGGTAACATGTAAAGTTTTGTAAGAAACTTCCAAACTAGAGACCCTGGGTGGCTCTTGATCCCAGGGTCCTCACCAGCGAGCCAGCTTCTCCTTCTCTGCTAAGGCTGCTTATGCTCTCTCTCTGTCAAGTAATTAAATAAAATTCTAAAAAAGAAAAAAAAAGAAAACTCCCAAACCAACAATGAATGAAAGTTATTGTTGCTCCATATCCTCTCCAAAGTTTAGTGTCGTTCACATTCTGAATTTTAGCCATTCTAATAGGTAGGTAGTGGTATCTCACTTTTATTTGCAGTTCCCTAATGACATGATGTTGAGCACTTTTCATATGCTCATTTGACATCTCAAATAATTTTTGGTAAGGTATCTATTCAGATCTTTGCCCATATGTTAATTAGGCTGTTTTCTGATTGAAATCTTTTTTTAAGATTTCATTTATTGGAGAGAGAGCATGAGCCGGGGGTGGGGGGCAGAAGGAGAGGGAGAAGCAGGCACCCCACTAAGCTTAACTGACTGAGCCACCCAGTTACCCTTCTGATTGAGGTTTGTTTTTTTTTAAGATTTATTTATTTATTTATTTGACAGACAGAGATCACAAGTAGGCAGAGAGGCAGGCAGAGAGAGAGGAAGGGAAGCAGGCTCCCCGCCGAGCAGGGAGCCCGATGCGGGATTCGATCCCAGGACCCTGAGATCATGACCTGAGCCGAAGGCAGAGGCTTTAACCCACTGAGCCACCCAGGCGCCCTTCTGATTGAGTTTTAAGAGTTCTTTGTATATATAGGATACCAGTCCTTTTTTCAGAAAGATAGGCATTTTACAAATGCTTTCTTGCTGTCTATGGCATATGTTTCCATTTACTTACTAGCGCCTTTTGAAGCAGTAGTTTTCAATTTTAGTAAAGTACAACATTGGGTGCCTGGTGGCTCAGTCGTTAAGCATCTGCCTTAGGCTCAGGTCATGATCCCAAGGTCCTGGGATCAAGTCCCACATCTGGCTCCCTGCAGGGAGCCTGCTTCTCCCTCTCCCACTCCCCCTGCTTGTGTTCCCTCTCTCCCGGTCTCTCTCCCTCTGTCAAATAAATAAATAAATAAATAATCTTAAAAAAAATAAAAGTACATCATCAATATCTTTCTGTGCGTGGATTTTGCTTTTGGATTATATCTAAAGACTCATCGCCAACATCATCTACATTTTGTCCTATGTATTATTAGAGAAGTTTTTTCTGTTTTACATTTAGGTCTGTGATTCATTTTGAGATAATTTTTGTGACATTGGTGAGGTCTGTGCACATTTTTGTGTGTGTTTATTTCCAATTATTCTAGCACCATTTGTTGAAAGACTGTCCATTAAACTACTCTTGCTTCATTTGTCAAAGATAAGTTAACTGTTTTGTACGGCACCATGTCTGGGCTCTCTGTTCTGTTCTCTTGACATACTTGTTTATTCGTTCACCCCTACCACTCTGTTTCAATCACTCGCTTTATATGAAGTCTTGAAGTTGAGCAGTATGGGTTCTCCAACTTTGTTCTTCACTGTTGTGTTAGCTATCCTGGGACTTTTATCTCTTCATATAAATTATAGAGTCTGTTAATAGCTATGAAATACCCTGCTGGAATTTAGATTAGGATTACATAGAATCTATAGTAAGTTGGGTAAGAATTGACTTAAAATATTGAGTGTTCTAGGGGCGCCTGGGTGGCTTGGTGGGTTGGGCCTCTGCCTTCGGCTCAGGTCATGATCTCAGGGTCCTGGGATCGAGCCCCGCATTGGGCTCTCTGCTCAGCGGGGAACCTGCTTCTCTCTCTCTGCCTGCCTCTCTGCCTGCTTGTGATCTCTGTCTGTCAAATAAATAAATAAAATCATTAAAAAAAATATTGAGTGTTCTAGTCCATAAATACGGATACCTCCATTTATTCAGGTGTTCTATTTTGTCAAGTTTTGTAATTTTCCTCATATACATCTTGTACATATTTCATTAGATTTATACCTAAGTATTTCATTTTGTATGTATGCTATTGTAAATGGTACTGTGTGGGATGCCTGGGTAGCTCAGTCAATTAAGCATCTGCCTTTGGGTCAGGTTATGATCTCAGGGTCCTGGGATCAAGTCCTGCATGGGGCTCCCTGCTCAGTGGGAAGCCTGCTTCACCCTCTGCCTCTGCCCCTCCCCCTGCTTGTGCGTATTCTCTCTCTCTCTCTGACAAATAAAATCTTTTATAAATAAATAAATACATAAATAAATAATATATGGTACTGTGTTTCTAATTTCAAATTCTAATTTTTCACCAGTAGCATATAGGAAAGCAGTCAACATTTATATACTCTTAACCTTATATGCTGTGATATTGCTATATTAACAAGAATTCTTCGTCAAATTTTGGGGAACTTTCTACATAAACAAAGCCATCTGTGAACAAATGCAGTTTTATTTCTTCTTTCCCAGTCTGTATAAGTTTTTTTTTTAATTTAATTTTATTTTTTCAGTGTTCCAAGATTCATTGTTTATGCACCACACCCAGTGCTCCATGCAGTATGTGCCCTCCTTCATACCCACCACCGGGCTCACCCGTCCTCCCACCTCCCTCTCCTCCAAAATCCTCAGTTTATTTCTCAGAGTCCACAGTCTCTCATGCTTCATCTCCCCCTCCGATTTCCCCCAATTCACTTTTCCTTTTTTTCTCCTAATGTCCTCCATGTTATTCCTTATGTTCCACAAATAAGTGAAACCATATGATAATTGACTTTCTCTGCTTGACTTATTTCACTCAGCATAATCTCCTCCAGTCCCATCCATGTTGATACAAAAGTTGGGTATTCATCCTTTCTGATGGCTTTGTAATATTCTATTGTGTATATGGACCACGTCTCCTTTATCCTAAATTCGTCTGTTGAAGAGCATCTTGGCTGTTGTTGTTTGTGTTTTGTTTTGTTTTTTTTTTTATTTGACAGAGACACATCGAGAGAGAGGGAACACAGCAGGGGGAGAGGCAAGCAGAGGAATAAGCAGGCTTCCCACCGAGCAGGGAGCCTCATGTGGGGCTCCATCCCAGGACCCCGGATCATGACCCGAGCCAAAGGCAGATGCTTAATGACCAAGACACTCAGGTGCCCCACATCCTGGCTCATTCCACAGTTTGGCAACTGTGGCCATTGCTGCTATGAACATTGAAATACATATGGCCCTTCTTTTCACTGCATCTTTATCTTTGGGGTAAATACCCAATAGTGCAATTGCAGGGTCATATGGTAGCTCTGTTTTTAATTTCTTAAGGAATCTCCACACTGTTTTCCAAACTGGCTGCACCAACTTTGCATTCTCACCAACAGTGTAAGAGGGTTCCCCTTTCTCCACATCCTCTCCAACACTTGTTTACTGTCTTGTTAATTTTGGCCATTCTATCTGGTGTAAGGTGGTATCTCAATGTGGTTTTGATTTTAATTTCCCTGATGGCTAATGGTGAACATTTTTTCATGTGTCTGTTAGCCATTTGTATGTCTTCTTTGGAGAAGTGTCTGTTCATGTCTTCTGTCCACGTTTTAATGTGATTATCTGTGTTTTGGGTATTAAGTTTGAGGAGTTCTTTTTTTTTTCTTAACATATAATGTATTATTTGCCCCAGGGGTACAGGTCTGTGATTCATCAGTCTTACACAATTCACAGCACATACCCTCCCCAAAGTCCATCACCCAGCCACCCTATCCCTACCCTCCCCCATCCCCCAGCAGCCCTCAGTTTATTTTGTGAGATTAAGAGTCTCTTATGGTTTGTCTCCCTTCCGGGAAGTTCTTTATAGATCTTGGATATCAGCCCTTTGTAGTGTCGTCTGTGAATATCTTCTCCCATTCTGTGGGTTGCCTCTTTGTTTTGTTGACTGTTTCCTTTGCTGTGCCGGTCTGTATAAGTTTTACTTCTTTTTCCTTGTCTTACTGCACTGGACAGGACGTCTAGTAAGATGTTGAGTAAGAGTAGTAAGAGGGAGTATCCTTGCCTTGTTTCCAACCTTAGGGATAAAGTGTCCAATTTCTCACCATTAGTATAATGTTAGCCGTAGGGGCTTTTGTAGTTCTTTATTAAGCTGAGGAAGTTCTCCTGCAATAGAGTTGCTAGTTGAAAATTGAGTTTTCAATCATAGAATAGATGGTAGGTTTTTTAATATGTTCTTCTTTATCACTGATATATGTTTTCTTTTTTTAGCATGTTTATGTAGTAGATTACTTTAATTGATTTTTAATCAAACTAGCATATCTGGAATAAATTCCACTTGTTATGGTGTATAGTTCTTTTTACACATTGTTAGTTTCAACTTACTGATGTTCAGTTGCATCTGTGCATGAGAGATAGTGGTCTTTGGTTTATTTTTTGTACACTATCAGGATCAGGGTGATGCTAGTGTCTGAGTTGGGAAGTATTCTCTCTGCTTCTGTTTTCTGGAGAAGATTGTAGAGAATTCTTATAATTTCGTTCTTAAATGTTTGGTCAGAGAAAAAAATGTTTGGTCAGATTCATTAGTGAGATTAGTGGGTCTGGTGCTTTTTTTTTTTTTTTTGGAAAATTGCCAGTTACTGATTCAGTTTTTAAAATAACTATAGTCCTGGGGCGCCTGGGTGGCTCAGTGGAGCCCCGCATCAGGCTCTCTGCTCAGCAGGGAGCCAGCTTCCCCCCACACCCACACCCCCCCCCCCGCCACCTGCCTCTTTGCCTACTTGTGATCTCTCTCTCTCTAGGATTACAAATTCTCCATCAGTGTGGAATTAGTCCAGCTGTTCTCTGTTAATAAATTTGTGGGCATGGAGTTTTTGTAGCATTCTTTTACTATCTTTTTCATGTCCATGGGATCAGCAGTGATAACCTTTCTTTTTTTTTTTTTTTAAATTTAAGACAGGGGCACCTGGCTGGCTCAGTCGGAAGTGTGTGCAACTCTTGATCCCAGAGTCAAAAGTCCAGGTCCCCATATTGGGTATAGAGATTACTTAAACTGCTTTTTTAAAAATTGAGTCATAAATTCACATAACATGCAACTGACCTACTTGAATTGTACAATACAATGACTTTTACTACATTCACAGAGTAGTGCATCCATCACCACAATCAATTTTAGAATATTTTCATTGTCCCCAAAACAAGCCCTTTGCTCTATAACCATTATTCCCATTTTTAGGAGTTTAATCCATTTTGAGTTAACTTTTGCATCTGGTGTAAGGTAGAGGATGCAACTTCATTCTTTCAACTATGGCTCACCAGTCTTCCCGCTACCATGTGTTAAAAAGACTATTATTTCAGGGCACCTGGGTGGTTCAGTGGGTTAAAGCCTCTGCCTTAGGCTCAGGTCATTATCTCAGAGTCCTGAGATCGAGCCCTGCATCGGGCTCTCTGCTCGGCAGAGAGAGCCTGCTTCCTCCTCTCTCTCTGCCTGCCTCTCTGCCTACTTGTGATCTCTGTCTGTCAAATAAAATCCTTAAAAAATTTTTTAAAAAGACTATTATTTCACCATGGAATTGTCCTGGCAATTTATCAAAGATAAGTTAGCTATATATGTGAAGAATTACTTCTGAACTCTAAATTTTTTATAAGATTTTACTTTTAAGTTATCTCTACACCCAATGTGAGGCTTGAACTTATAACCCTGAGATAAAAAGTTGCATGCTGTACTTACTCAGCCAGCCAGGTGCCCGTGAACTCTCAATTCTATTCCACTGATCTGTATGTCTAAATTTAGGCCACACTGTCTTGTCTTACCTGAACTTTTTAGTAAGTTTCAAATTTGGAAAGTGTGAGTGCTCTTTTTTGTAATTCTTTTTCAAGATTGTTCTGGCTGTCCTGGGTCCTTTGAATTTCCAGGTCAATGTTAAGATCACCCTGTCAGTTTCTGCAAATAAGTCAATGAGATTTTTTTTTAAAGATTTTATTTATTTATTTGACAGACAGAGATCGCAAGTAGGCAGAGAGGCAGGCAGAAAGAGAGAGAGAGAGAGAGAGAGAGAGAAGAAGCAGGCCCCCGCTGAGCAGAGAGCCCAACGTGGGGCTCAATCCCAGGACCCTGGGATCATGACCTGAGCCGAAGGCAGAGGCTTCAACCCAGCGAGCCACGCAGGTGCCCAATCAATGGGATTTTGATAGGCATTATGTTGAATCTATATAATTTTGGGAAATTTTGCCACCTTAATTTTAAACTGTCTGATCTGTGACTATGGACTGTCTTTCCATTTATTTAGTTCTAATTTAATTTTTTTCAATAGTGTTCTATAGTATTAAAGTTTTTCATTTCTTAAACTCAGATACAACGTTTTTCTAAATCTTTTTTTTTTTATTTGAGTGAGAGAGCATGAGCAGGGGGAAGGGGCAGAGGAAGAAGAAAACTCCCTGCTGAGCAAGGAGCCCAATGTGAGGCTCCATTCCAGGACCCCGGGATCATGACCTGAGCTGAAGGTAAAAGTTTAAATGACTGAGCCACTCAGGTACCCTAAATATAGTTTTTATTTATTCTGAAACAGCTTGAATGACATATAATTCACACACCATCCAGTTGATCCAATTAAAGTATATAATTCAGTGGTTTTTAATATGTTACATTATTTCTTAATTACAATAAATAACATATAAACATAAAAGTTGCCACGTTAACCATTTTGAATAAACAATTAGGTGGCATTAATTACATTAACAGTATGTAAACAACACCATCTGTTTCCAAAATGTTTTCATTACCCCTTTGTAACCATTAAGCAATAACTCCTCATTCCCCCTGCTCCAAGCCCTGGTGGTCTCTAAACTGTTTCTCTCTATGGATTTGCCATTTTAGGTACCTTATGTAAATAGATTCTTACAATATTTGTCCTTTGTGTCTATATTATTTCACTTAGCATAAGCTTTTCAGGGTTCAATGGGGTTGTAGCGTGCATCAAAACTTCATTTCTTTTTATGTCTGAGTAATATTCTGTTCTATGTATATATCACATTTTATCCATTTACCTGTTGATGGACACTTGGATTGTTTTTACCTTTTGGACTACAAATAATGTTTTAATGAACATTGGCATACAAGTATCTGTTCAAGTGCCTTACTTCACTTTGGATATATATTTAGGAGTGGGATTTCTGAATCATATGATAATTCCGTGTTTAGCTTTCTGAGCACCACCAAACTATTTTCCATAGCAACTATATCATTTTACATTGCTAAGTATTTTATTCTTTTGATGCTATTGTAAATAAAATTTGGGTTTTTTTTTTTAAGATTTATTGATTTAGTTTAGAGAGAAAGTACATGCTCACACGAGTGGGGCTGGGGCAGAATCTGGAGAGGGAGAGACCGTCAAAGAGACCCCGCTGAGCACAGAGCCAGATGCGGGGCTCGATCCCATGACCCTGAGATCATGACCTGAGCCCAGATCAAGAGTTGGACACTCAACTGACTGAGCCACGCAGGCACCCTGGAATTGTTTTCTAAATTTGCATTTGATTTGTTCATTGCAAGGGCACAGAAATACAAGTGATTTTTGTGTATTGATTTTGTATGCTATAGGTTTGCTGAATTTGTTTATTAGCTCTAACAGTTTTTTGTGGAATCATGAGGTTTTTCTACATGTAAAGCCATGTCTTCTATGTGCAGAGATAACTTTACTTCCTTTCCAATTTGGATGCCTTCTATTTCTCTTACTTTATTTCTCTGGTTTAAACTTCCAGAACTATGTGAAATAAAAGTGGTGAAAGCTGGCAGTTGCTTTATTCCTGACCTTGGAAGGAAAGCTTTCAGTATTTCATTAGTGAGTATGAGGTTAACTGCTAGGTTTTCATATATGGCTTTTGTCATGTTGAGGAATTTCCCTACTATTCCAGGTTTATTGAGTGTTTTTATATATTTTATCAGATGCTTTTTCTGTATCAATTGAGAAGATTGTTGCTTTTATTCCTTTATTTCATTAATGTGATTTACTGCTTTTTTAAAAATATGTCACACCATCCTTGCACTTTAGGGGAAAAAATCCCATTTGGTCATGGGATGGTCTTTTTTGTGGGCTGCTGAATTTTTTTTAAGATTTTATTTATTTATTTGACAGACAGAGATCACAAGTAGGCAGAGAGGCAGGCAGAGAGAGAGGAAGGGAAGCTGGCTCCCCACTGAGCAGAGAGCCAGATGCGGGGCTCGATCCCAGGACCCTGGGATCATGAGGCAGAGGCTCCAACACACTGAGCCACCCAGGCGCCCCTGGGCTGCTGAATTTTATTTGCTAGTATTTTCTTGAGTATTTGCATCTATAGTCATAGAGAATTTTTGTCTATAGTTTCTTTTCTTGTAGTGCCTTTGTAAAGGTTTTGTATCAGGGTAATGCTGTCCTCATAGAGTGAGTTTGGAGGCATTCCCTCTTCTTTAGTTTGTTGAAAGAGTTTGCAAATAAGTGGTATTGATTCTTATGTCCACATTCAGAGAATTCACCAGTGAAGCCACCTGGTTCTAGGATTTTCTTTGTTGTGAGATTTTTCCTCACCAATTCAATCTCACCAGTTACAGGTATCTTAGTTCAGGCTTCTGTACCAGAATACCACAGAATAAACAAACATTTATTTTTCACAGTCTGGAGGCTGAGAAGTCCAATCAAGGTGCTAGCTAGCATACCCAAGGTCTGGTGAGACTACTCTTTCTTGTTTGCAGATGATGGTCTTCTTGTTGTATCCTCACGCCAAGGAGAACAGAGAGAGAGGACATAAGCTCTCTGGTGTCTTGTCTTATAAGGACACTAATCCTGTTCAGGAAGTTCACCCTAATAACCTAATCATCTCCCAAAGACCTCACCTCCTATTATCATCCCATTAGGGGTCAATATTTAACATATGAATTTGGGGGGTACAGAAACATCAAGTCTATAGCATAAGTCTATTTGGGGTTTCTATTTATGTGCAAGTGTTTGATTTTAATTAAAACTCCTATTTGAAGGTCTTTAGTTTTGGAGGACTGCAAGGCATTCTATTACCTACTTTTTCCATTCCTTATAGGTTTCCACAAGTTTTGGCAAACTCACAATATCCTCATGACTATGTTTTGGAGGGAAGCCAGGTATGTCAGTAGATTCGCCATCAATCCACCTCACCAGCACTTAGCATCTTTCTACAACAGGTCGAAACCAGCACACTGCAACTTATGTAAATCGATGGGGCAAGGTATTAGAAGGCAGAAGTTGGCTCTTTCTAAGTGGTTGGAACCTCACATTAGCCATATAAGCTCTCACCAGTGTTGTAGTCAATATGTGTTCAATCTCGTTAGCTAAAGTCGTATAAGATTGAAGCAGCAAAATACTAGTCATTTAAGGATAGAATAGTTATCGGAAATTGAATGGTCACTGGAAGATGTTTTCTGGAACCTGTTTGTTCTTCATATCATGAGATATAAAAAAATAAATATAATATATAAATATAAATATATAAATTATATATATATAAATTTATATATAAATTCATAAAAAAATTAAAAAATCACCTGGTCATACCTGGTAAAGCTGAATATTTCCATAACATCTGTCAAAGAGGCCTGTCCAATAGAAAAAAATCAATTGATGTTATCCCCACAACAGAATGCATGTTCAGGTTTCTTTAAAAAAAAACAACTTCAGGATGTGCTTTGCCTGTGTTTGTGGGTTTTGTGCATTATCATTGACTCTAAAGGAACACCTAGGTGCAAAAACAGGAGGGGTTCTAGGAGTTTTACTGTGAAGCCATAGAAAAAATGCTCCATAATAACCCTTGAGCCATTTAATATATTCCTCACTAGTAATTCTAGTGTTCCCTGAAGATCCAATATATATCAAATGGACTGTATATAGATAATGCAATTCTTTAAGGAAGGTGTAGTTCTATAAGTATCGTTGAAAAACTGGGGACCTAATCAATACAGACATTGGTAATATGTCAGATCTGGAATTCAGGATGACGATTCTCAAGGTTCTAGCCAGGCTCGAAAAAGGCATGGAAGATATTAGAGAAACCCTGTCAGGAGAAATAAAAGCCCTTTCTGGAGAAATAAAAGAACTAAAGTCTAATCAAGTTGAAATAAAAAAAGCTATTAATGAGGTGCAATCAAAAATGGAGGCTCTTACTGCTAGGATAAATGAGGCAGAAGAAAGAATTAGTGATATAGAAGACCAAATGACAGAGAATAAAGAAGCTGACCAAAAGAGAGACAAACAACTACTGGACCACGAGGGGAGAATTCGAGAGATAAGTGATGCCATAAGACGAAACAACATTAGAATAATTGGGATTCCAGAAGAAGAAGAAAGAGAAATAGGAGCAGAAGGTATACTGGAGGGGATTATTGTAGAGAATTTCCCAATATAGCAAGGGGAACAAGCATCAAAATCCAGGAGGTGCAGAGAACACCCCTCAAAATCAATAGGAATCGACCCACACACTGCCATCTAATAGTAAAATTTACAAGTCTTAGCGACAAAGAGAAAATCCTGAAAGCAGCACGGGACAAGAAGTCTGTAACGTACAATGGTAAAAATATTAGATTGGCAGCAGACTTATCCACAGAGACCTGGCAGGCCAGAAAGAACTGGCATGATATATTCAGAGCACTAAACGAGAAAAACATGCAGCCAAGAATACTTTATCCAGCTAGGTTATCATTGAAAATAGAAGGAGAGATTAAAAGCTTCCAGGACAAACAAAAACGGAAAGAGTTTGTAAACACCAAACCAGCTCTACAGGAAATATTGAAAGGGGTCCTCTAAGCAAAGAGAGACCCTAAAAGTATTACCAGAAAGGAACAGAGACATTATACAGTAACAATCACCATACAGGCAATACAATGGCACTAAATTCATATCTCTCAATAGTTACCCTGAATGTAAATGGGCTAAATGCCCCAAACAAAAGACACAGGGTTTCAGAATGGATAAAAAAACAAAACCCATCCATATGCTGCCTACAAGAAACTCATCTTAGACCTGAAGACACCTCCAGATTGAAAGTGAGGGGGTGGAAAACAATTTACCATGCTAATGGACATCAGAAGAAAGCTGGGGTGGCAATCCTTATATCAGATCAATTAGATTTTAAGCCAAAGACTATAATAAGAGATGAGGAAGGACACTACATCATACTCAAAGGATCTGTCCAACAAGAGGATCTAACAATTTTAAATATCTATGCCCCTAACATGGGAGCAGCCAACTATATAAACCAACTAATAACAAAATCAAAGAAACACATTGACAAGAATACAATAATAGTTGGAGACTTTAACACCCCCTCACTGACATGGACAGATCATCCAAGCAAAAGATCAACAAGGAAATAAAAGTCTTAAATGACACACTGGATGAGATGGACATCACAGATATATTCAGAACATTCCACCCCAAAGCAACAGAATACATATTCTTCTCTAGTGCCCATGGAACATTCTCCAGAATAGATCACATCCTGGGTCATAAATCAGGTCTCAACAGGTATCAAAAGATTGGGATCATTCCCTGCATATTTTCAGACCACAATGCTCTGAAGCTAGAACTCAATCACAAGAAGAAATTTGGAAAGAGCACAAATACATG
>ML112187.1:0-18089 GCA_003697995.1 Taxidea taxus jeffersonii | reverse complement strand
GCCCGATTCGGGGCTCGATCCCAGGACCCTGAGACCATGACCTGAGCCAAAGGCAGAGGCTTAACCCACTGAGCCACCCAGGTGCCCCCCAACTACGTTCTTATTTTGATCTCCCTCAAAAGGAAAATATGTAACACTTTCAGTATTTTTAGGAGCTTTTTTGGTTGCTTATAATTAAGGGGAAACCAGCAGGAAGACCATCTCTCTCCATGTCTGTCTGCTCGATCTCTCTCTCCCTCTTCCTCTCTCATATTCGACCAGAAGGAGATGGCAAGGTTAAACACAAATGTTAATGGTAGGCTGGTAGGTATTCGGGGACACAACTTTTAGAAATTAGGCTCCCTGCATTTCAGAGGGGCAAAAACAGATTCAGACTCGAGAGCGTTTTTTTTTCCCTAATGGGCTCTGGAACAAGCCTGATGTACAAGGAGAGCAGTTCTAAGGCAGGCTTCACCAGCTCGCCCTGTTCTCCTTTTGCTTCCAGCTGTCACTGCTACTGGGTATGCCCATGATCCTACCGTGGATCTGCTAAAAACAGAGTAGGGACTGCTGGGTTTGGGCTGGATTTTTTGTTTGGATTTTGTTTTAGTCATTTGCTTTTTAAGGAATAAGGAAAAATAAAGAGGAAATCTTATTACTGCTTCCTAGGGAGCAGTTCCAGCCACAAAATAAAAACAGAAATAAAGTATTCCCAATTATGTGAAACTATACACAACGACAGAACCTATCTTTTTTAATTGTCACTCTTCGTCTAGCAGAATAAATTAGATCTTACTATCTGTCAAAGTCGAGCCAGGACAATTAAACTAATGTTTATGTCTCTCTTCTCCTAGCCCAAGTCTTCACAGCAGAATGTGAAACAGACCGCTCTGGTTGAAAATGATGTCATGCCACATCCAACCAGAGATGTCAACCAGAAATGCTCTGGTGGAATGACCGTAAACTCACCGGCAAGCGAGTCCAGAGTTCTGACACCAGAAGTTGCTTATCCACAGTTTACTACCAAAAACGCACCCCTGTGCCTGTGCTAAAACCACAGAAGCCAGCCAGTCCACCAGTAAAATAGCCCAGGCTCGACTACTCGGCGACTCTGCGGAGTTTTTGCCTTTCCTGGCCTTCTGTTCGTCCAAATGCCTAACAGTCTAAAACTATGAATCGGGAGTAAGCAGGCACTTTCTACATTTAAAAAAATTTCCATGTTATATTTTTCTTTGATATAAAATATTCCGTGTATCTTTCTCCTTACTCTGACCTTGACCTAAAATAAAGGCCACGGTACTTGGTCACAAAATTTTTTAAAGCCAGGAGAGTCTGCTCCGACCATGGGGATGACAGGGATGATTGCACCGGCGGCCCCACCTGTGTTGAATCTCGAACCACTAGGGGGGGCACATGTGCAGAGGGAACGCTACTGGAGAACCAACCCGGCGAGAGGAGTGCCTGCGGGAGCCTGGGAGGGCCTGGGGGGCCTGGGGGGCCTGCGTACTCCGCTCAGGGGCCTGGCCCAGGTGCTGTGCACATCTCTGCGGCTGCAGCCGCACATCAGCTCCAACCCTTGTCCCTACACAAGGCCACTCCTCCCACGACTTACTTAGAGTCCCAAACAGTGGCTTCGGAGAATCAACAGCAAAGGCTGTTTCAGTTTGGGGTGTTAGTTAAAAATCAAAGGCTTAGAATCCGATGGCCCAGAATCTGCATTTGCAAGCCGGGGGACCTCGCCAGTTAGCGCATCGCAATTTCAGTTCGTTAGTCACGTAAAAGATGGTTAATACCACCTAGTATAAAACTGTCTTTAGGATTAAAACAGATAATACACGTAGAGCACTCAGCGCAGTGCCTGAAGTATATGGTCAGCAGGCCTGGGGCTGCTGTTCTGATTCTCTACGTTCGCGCACGATACTCCATCTGCTTTCCCAGCCCGCCGGGCGTCGCCCACTAAGACACCAGGCTCCTGGGGCGCCTGGGGGGCTCAGTGGGTTAAAGCCTCTGCCTTCGGCTCCGGTCATGATCTCAGGGTCCTGGGATCGAGCCCCGCATCCGGTTCTCTGCTCCACAGCGAGCCTGCTTCCTCCTCTGTCCCTTTCTGCCTACCTGTGATCTCTGTCTGTCAAAGAGATAAATAAAAATCTAAAAGAAAAATTATTTTAAAAAAAAGACACCAGGCTCCTGATGTCCGGTCACACATTATACAACATCCTGAGGAAAGCAGTAAGAATACAGAGAACACTGGCGTAGCAGCTTCTGGCTCTTTGCTGAGGAGCTTTCCTTTAAATAATTACTTTAGAATGATTTTACCAAACAAAAATAAATCATGACTCCAGAATGATTTTTACCAAACCAAACTCTGAGCA
Organism: Taxidea taxus jeffersonii; assembly: GCA_003697995.1. NCBI lineage: Eukaryota > Metazoa > Chordata > Mammalia > Carnivora > Mustelidae > Taxidea > Taxidea taxus. The sequence goes on along the minus strand of ML112187.1, from coordinate 15,738 downwards.
ACTAGTGTGTACCACGTTCTACTCAAGTAGTAGCCAGTTTCTGTAACCGAGTCAGGATTTCTATCCTCCACGGACCTAGTCGGGAAACGGAACAACCGCAGACGGCACCGCTGTCATGCCCGAGGCACAGGTGGGCGAAGAGCTCAGAAAGGCCTGGAAAAGGCATGAAAAGCCCAACTGAAACTGAAAAGACGGACAGAGGTGCGCCCCTACTAGTCCCCTCATTTAGTTCTTCTCTTTTAAAAAAGAAGAGTAACATCTGCCATTTCCTCCTCATGTACAAGACAAGGAGACTCAACTGAGGAAGGTAAGCAGCAGGCGGGGACACTCGGACACTGGGAACAGGAGCGCAGCGGGGACTGCCGGCCGGGCCGCACAGCCCCCCGCAGCCCCCCGCAGCCCCCCGCAGGCTCTCAGAGCACAGAGCTTTTATGAAGAGACGAACTTTGTTAAAGGGAAACGTTAATATTTTACTGGCACCGTGTTACTGAGGAATCATCTGTTGAATATGAAGAATATGAAATGAAAACTGAAAACAGCGTATTTCTGTTTATTTTTAAAGCTGTGCTGAAAAGAGAGCATTTACCTCACAGCCAACTTCATGGAAATAATACACTTTGATTTTGGACAATTAAGAAATCATTTCCCTCAAAGGTTAAGTAATTCTTTGTATATATCCTAAAAACATATTCAATAAACTCACCAATCTCACAGAACAGACTGTCAGATGTCAGAAATATTCCTGAGCCTGTTTAGGGCGTCTCTTATCAATACATAACACATTATTTCAAAACACCTATATTTGAATGCATTTTTAAAAATGTATTTCTTGGGGCGCCTGGGTGGCTCAGTGGGTTAAAGCCTCTGCCTTCGGCTCAGGTCATGATCTCGGGGTCCTGGGATCGAGCCCCGCATGGGGCTCTCTGCTTGGCAGGGAGCCTGCTTCCCCCTCTCTCTGCCTGCCTCTCTGCCTACTTGTGATCTCTCTCTCTCTCAAATAAATAAATAAAATCTTTTTTTTAAAAAAAAGGTGTATTTCTTTATGGGCAACCTGGGTGGCTCAGTCATTTAAAAGTATCTGACTCCTGAAGTAGGCTCAGGTCATGATCTCAGGATCCTTGTCAGGCTCTGCACTAAGCATGGAGTCTGCCTGAGTCATGCCCTTTCTCCCTCTACCCCACCCCCCACCCCAAAACAATAAAAAATAAAATAATTTTTTAAATATATTTACTTAATCAGGTGTTCTAGGATCTTGGGAGGGAAAAATTCATCTTTATTTTTTTATAGCCTTTGAAATTCAGAATCCTAAAAACTCATTTATGAATATATGTACATGTAGAGTGATACAGCAACAACTATGTCTGTCACCAACAGAAAGCAGGTAATTTCTTATCACATTCAGCGTTTGCAGATATCCCACAATACCATTTACCCTCATCACGGCTTGAAAATTATGGCAATTATTAAAATTATATTAGGATTTATAATTGAAGTGTAAAGTTTTAAAAAATTATTTTTACTATTTTGGTAATATTTCAATATAATCTTCTATCTTCACAATCTTATTTATTTTATTTTATCCATTTAAAAACATTATCTGGAAAAGAGCCTGGCAAAGGTGCCGAGGACACCCCCCAGACCGAGGCACTCTACAGACACAGGCACTGTATCTGTTCTACGAACCATCCGGAGCAAAATCTGGATGATGCCCAGTAACTGCTTGATTAATTACATGTGATGTAATTAATATCAAGCAAGCAGACAAATCTTATTGCGTACATATGCATAAAGATTCACAAAAAGCACAGAGAAAAATATACGAAATATTTTAAACAGGCTACTATTTACTAATTATGTTAGCGAACACCAGCACTCACTGTCTACTTCTTATCCAAACAAGTCTGCTCTGTGCTTTAGTCCAACATTAAATAGAATAAAAATTATTTCTCTCTCCTAACTTCCTCCACTCCGCAGAATGGTGATGCCTTTCATGCTTCCTTTATCCTAAGACGACAGAACAAAACTTAGCTAAGAAATTGTGTCATCACGCCCCTTCCTTCTTTTGAACAGCAGTGGTCAAAATAAGCCTGCGTTCTGACAGTTCTATTTTAAATTGTTTGTATCCTGCTGAATCTCGTGTATCCACGACTTCGGAAATGTGTTGTACAGCTAAAGAATTAGCACTATATTAGAAACAGTTACCCTATCTTTATTCACTAAATTACGTAAAATATTGACACTAATAACGTGAAGATAGTCACTACCTTCACAGAGCCATGTAAAGATTTAAAATATAAGCAACCAAAAATACACAAAAACATGAAATACTGGTTTTCTATTGGATTTAACATTTTAAGGATAACTTAGTCTCTTTATACTTATCCAAAGTTCTATACATTTTCACAAATATGCATCACTGTTATAATTTTAATGTGACTCTTAGAAATGCAGTACAAAATGATTAAGACTAAGAGTCCAACAGCTATTAAGAGCCAAAGAAGACACTGATGTTAATTAAAATAGTAATTGTTAGGCTGCCTGGGTGGCTCAGTTGTTAAGCGGCTGCCTTCAGCTCAGGTCATAATCCCAGGATCCTGGGATCGAGCCCCGCATCAGGTTCCCTGCTCGGCAGGGAGCCTGCTTCTCCCCTCCCCCCCCATCTGCCTGCTGCTCTGCCTACTTGTGCACGCTCTTTCTCTCTGTCAAATAAATACATAAAATATTTTAAAAATAAATAAAATAGTAATTATTAAAATTCAACTGCTCTCTGGATGTTTTATTCAGTTATTAAAAGCATTTTGTTTAATTTTCTATATGACTTTTTTTTAATGGATTATTATTAATGGATATTCATTGTCTGCAATTAATACAGGAAACTAGGGGCACCTGGGTGGCACAGCTGGTTAAGCAATGGACGCCTGGTTTCGGTTCAGGTAGTGACCTCAAGGTTGCAGGACTGAGCCCTACGTCTGGCCCTGCACTCAACACAGAGTTTGCTTGCGACTGTCTCTCTCCCTCTCCCTCTGTCCCTCTCCTCCATGTGCTCCATGCTCCCATGTTCTCTCTCAAACAAATAAAATCTTAAAAAAGAAAAAATACAAGAAAGTAAAATAAAACCAATGAGTTACAACATGTATCTTCACCATATAACAGTTATGTACAGCAACCTTAATCTTCTAAGCCTTATCTTTATTTAGGCCTAAAAATCCAATGCAGAGAATACGAAAAGAATACTTAAAGAAAACCTTCATGGCTAACTTTCAGTACATGCTTCCTATGTCCTAGGCAATGCTGTAAGTGATTAACATGTATTAACTCACTGAAACTTTACAACAACCATATGAAGACAGCTTCTAGGTCTGAGATTTTACACAAGTTATTAAGTTAGTCTGTTACTACAGATGCTGGCAGAAAACACAGACTCCTGGACCAAAGACAAAGGACTTTATTACTCACTGCCCAACAAGTAACATGACCATGAGGATATTGCTGTCAGTTCCTTTGTGGCCCCTAAGTCTTACGGGGGCCACACCAGGAGCCCAAAAGAACGCCCGTACTTGCAGTGAAGTGCATTACAAGGAAGGAACAAAGAGCACAAGGAACCCACTGCTTTTATAGTAAGCATTAAACATGTCTGCTCCTTGTCCCAGAGGGAGACAGTGCCTCATTCTTTTTTTTTTTTTTTTTAAAGACTTTATTTGTCAGAGAGAGCACACGTAAAAGCAGGCAGAGGCAGAGAGAGAAGCAGGCTCCCTGCTCCAGCAAGGAGCTGGATGCGGGACTCAATCCCAAGACTCTGGGATCATGACCTGAGCTGAAGGCAGCGGCTTAACCGACTGAGCCACCCAGGCGTCCCGACAGTGCCTCGTTCTTCGGGGCTACTCACTGCATCAGAACCCTGAGAAATGGCCCGGATAAGGAACAGTCATTCTTGGCATAGACAAGAAGATAGTTGGTCAAGTGCAAGAGACCGAGGCGGGGGGTATCTCCCAACAGCAGCTACTACCAACATCTCCACCTTATAGATAAGAAAGCAAGGTAAGAGAACAAGGAACTTTGCTCAAGAATTCAATTAGTAGAAGGGCACCTGGCTGGCTCAGTCTGTAGAGCATGCAACGCCGGATCTCACGGTTGTAAGTTCAAGCCCCACATTGAGTGTAGAGATTTCTTAAAAATAAAATTAAAAGAAAAATACAATTCGTAGGGAGCCTGGATTCCAACACAAGCAGTCTGGTTCCAGAGTTCAAACTGCTAACCGCTACTGAGAAGTGTGTGAAGAGTGTGAGCTGAAGTGAAGAAATTTAAAAAAAAAAGTAACCGCAGAACTGCAAACAAGAGGACCTGCATGAAGCAACAATTCTGCAAACGAAGGTAGTATGTAGAGGATGAACTACAGAAAACACACAGGAAAATCTAAAAACAGCAGAAGTGATACAGGAAGATGAGTAACAGTACAATGTGCATACTCACTACCACTTGACAAAGAAAACTGAAGGGAAAAAATGTTCAAAGATTCTAAGGAAGAAAACATTCTAGAAACAAAGGCAGGACCAAACCTGTGGATTTAATCTGCAGATCAAAGCAGCAGAAAAAATGAGCTGCCCATCTGTCCCAGCCCTTCACAGAAGAAGGTAAACAGTGAAGAAGCAGATGAAGGATCTTTACGACATCATCTACAAGTGGGGTCTCTGTAGTGGACATCACAGTTGCCTTTCTTGGCATCCATTCTTTGCCTCTGCCCTTAAAGCCATCATTCTGCTCCCCTTCTTATCTCCAGGAATGAGCTCTATTATACTAGGATCCCACACACTATCTTACTTTTGAAACAGACTTGGTTAGAGACAGACATAGGATCTAAATAAACTGGTGCTAGAATTCTGTTTAGCTGATACACATTCATGCTCTCTTTGCTTTGATACGGAGAAGAACTAATGTAGCACCCAAGACTGCAGGCAACCATCTTCCATCAAGGGGAGCGTCCATCATTCCAGACACAGAATGAAGCTGGTGAAAGAATGAATGAATGAATGAATGAATGAGAGAGAGAGAGAGAGAGAACGAACGGAAGGAAGGAAGGAAAAGAAACACACACAAAGAAAGAAGAAAGGAAAAGAAAAGAAAAGCGCAGAGAGATGCAATGAACCAGGCGCTTTGTGACATGAGTGAGGCTGAATTAGGTCAACTTGAACCCAACTCACCTCTGAACCTGACAGTGTATGACCCATAGATTTCCTTCTTTCTTGTAGTTTGAGCTACTGTATGTTATTTTAATAACAACATACTAGCTGACTAAATATAACAGATGAATATCAAGTTTCAGATACTATGTAAGGGGACAAAAGTGACTATACATTCTACTCAGTGCCCAGAAAAATTTACATAAGCCAAATATTACAATTCAAAGAAAACTCCAGAGGGTATCTGTTTCCACTAGCAGCAGACTAGGTAATTTGGATCAACCCTCCCACTGAAGACAAGTAAGAAAGTTGAGAGAAATAATTTAAAAGTAAACAAGTCTTAAAAGCAACCCAAATCCTAACAAGGTAGTGAGGAATGACAGAGGAAGCGCTCTTCTCATGGAGAGAAGCCATGAGCAAGGTGAGCCCAGCATCCAGGGCTGCACTTCCCATGGGGGTGTCAGTTTTGACCTTCGAAAGACTCGTAGATGGTCCTAGAAGTTGACAATCACCAGGGAATGTGGGCTCAGGACTGGCAGGAGCCCCAGAGGGCTGGACATTAAGGAGGAGGATGGAACCAGAAATAAAACGGCGTCCGCAAGGACTGCTGTGCAGCTTGGCATCACAGGCCTCGAACAAAAGCAGAGCCATGAACCCGAACGGAGGTGGCCCTCGATTAGTAGTGCCCTTGAGGTACCTGGGGGGGGAAATCAGAGATAAACTATCTTTGGAAGAAAAACAACATCCATCTCTTCTATAGAGAAACCGTCACACACGCTGCCCAGCGCACAGACGCGGGGTCAGGTCCGAGAGCAGACAGGACAGCGCAAGCGGTAAGCAGAAACAGCGGACCAGAGGCTCCAGACACGGGCACGGTCAGACAAAAGCTCTAAGCCAGTTGTATTTACTATACTGAATGTAGTAAAACCAGGCATTAAAATCTTTAGGAGGGAACCAGAAATCATAAAAAGAGATGCTGCAATTTGAAAGATAACAGTAAAGACATTTTAAAATACAACAAATGGACTCAATGCATATGTCTATGAACTAGACAATGCGAAAAGGGGAGACAGGCAAACTGAACATCTATCTAGAATGCATCTAAATAAATCTGTCTAAAATAAAGAACAGGGGCGCCTGGGTGGCTCAGTGGGTTAAAGCCTCTGCCTTCGGCTCAGGTCATGATCTCAGGGTCCTGGGATCGAGCCCCGCATCGGGCTCTCTGCTCAGCGGGGAGCCTGCTTCCTCCTCTCTCTCTGCCTGCCTCTCTGCCTACTTGTGATCTCTGTCAAATAAATACATAAAATCTTTTAAAAAATAAATACATAAAAATAAAGAACAGAACAACAAGAGGATTAAAAAATACAAAAATGAAGGTAAGTGGCAACAAACAGTGATACAGTCTACTAAGCATTTAATTAGAAGAAAGAATGGGGCAAAAGCAGTACTGGAATATGTAACAGCTGAGAATTTTCCAAAACCAAAGAAGATTTCAAGAAATCTCAAATTCTAAAATTCACAAAATGTATAAAACCAATACAATATAATAAAATTAGAAATTAGTAACAAAAATAAAGAGAAAATCCATACAAATACTTGGAAGTTTTATTAACTTTCTCAAACACCTCATAAGTCAAAAAGAAGGCTCAAAAAACCAAAAACCATTTAGAAAATAAGGAATAATAAAAATAATTAATATCCCAACCTAGGGAAAACACTACAAACCATGTTAAAGAACATAGCAGCTTAATCCCCTTTTTTTGGTTTAGCAAGTAATGAAAATTGGTTAAATAAATATTTACTCCATAAATTAGAAAGGACACCCACAAAAATTCCTACAGCTAACCTGATACAAGTAAATGAAATTCAGCAACACTGCAGAGAACAAGGCAAACATACAAAAATAAATCATATTTTTATACATTAGCAATGTACAAGTAAAAACTATTTTAAATATATCATTTACATTAGCTTCCCCCAAAATGAAATAATCAGTATAACTCTAAGAAAATACGCAGAGGATCTGTATTAAAAAATTTATAAAACACCAATGAAAGAAATCAGAGAAGATCCAAATGGAGACACGTGGCCAAGTTCATGGAATGGAAAACTCAACACAGTAAAGATGTCAATTCTTGGGGCACCTGGGTGGCTCAGTCCATTAAGCATCTGCCTTTGGCTCAGTCATGATCCCAGGGTTCTGGGACTGAGCCCCACAGCAGGGTCCCTGCTCAACAGAGAGCCTACTTCTCCCTTTCCCTCTGCCTACCGCTCTATTTGTGACCTCTCTCTCTCACAAATAAATAAAATCTTAAAAAAAAAAAAAGATGTCAATTGTTCCCAGACTGATCTACAGGCTTAACACAATTTCAATTAAAACCCCAGTGGGATTTTTTTTTGACAAGTTGATTCTAAAATTGATATAAAAAAATGGTTCAAATAGTTTTAAAAAAGAATAATAAAATTGGTAGACTGACCCTTATAGAAACTTATTTCTACACCAAAACCTAGACTGTTCATAGTTCTTTGGATAGCCAAAAACTGGAAATCACCCAAATGTCCTTCAGCAGGTGAACGGTTACATTACAAACTGTGGCACATCTATACAAAGTACTATCACTCAGCACTAAAAAGAAACAGTCTATACTGGTACATGTAGTAACAACCTGGATGACACTCAGAGGTATTAAACCGAATGAAAGAAAGCAGTCTGACAAGATTACACTTTGTATGATTTCATCTAGAATTTTTAAAAAGATTTAGAAATTTTTTAATTAGTCTCTATACCCAACGTGAGGCTTGAATCCACAACCCCAAGATCAAGAGGTATATGTTCCACGGAGCCAGCCAGAAGCCCCTGATTTTGTTTATAGGGGATTCTCAGACACAAAATTATAGTGAGGGAGAACAAAGCAGTGGATACCAGGGCTTGGGGGAGGGGATAAGATTTGACTTTAAAGAAATGGCACAGGGGTGCGTAGGCGGCACAGTTGATTAAGTGTCCAATTCTCAGACACTTCAGATCAGGTCATGATCTCGGGGTCATGGGGTCAAGCCCCATATTGGACTCCACACACAGCACGGAGTCTGCTTAAGACTCTTTCTCCTTCTGTCCCTCCCCTCCGACCCAGACTCTGTTTCTCTCTCTCTCTCAAATAAATAAATCTTAAAAATAAAAATAGGGGCACCTGGGTGGCTCAGTCATTCAGCATCTGCCCTTCGGCTCAGGTTATGATCCCAGAGTCCTGGGATGGAGCCCCACATCGGGCTCCCTGCTCGACAGGAAGCCTGCTCCTCCCTCTCCCACTCCCCCTGCTTCTGTTCCTTCTCTCGCTGAGTCTCTGTCAAATAAAAAAATAAGACCTTTAAAAAAATTAAATAAATTAAAAAAAATAAAATAGCACAAAGGAGGTTTGGCGGTAATGAAAAAAAAGCAAAACAAAGCCCAAGAAATAAAACCTGCTCAGAGTTTTTAGTCATAAGTTTTGCTTCCAGATCTACTAGACCTGTTCAGAAATAAAATTTAAATATCATATCTAGACTTACAGGTAAAATGCAATATCCGCTAAAAATCTCTCCCCACTGAAGTAAGGTACAAACACTTCTGATGTGTGAGAAGCTCTCAAGAAACAGGCTTAGTGAAGTCTAATGACCAGGGCAGAATTTCTGGGTAGGTGTTCACAAAGAAGAGGTGATTCCTATAAAAAGACTAGGGTAACTGAGAGGCTGCACAAAGTGAAAGCCAAGACACAAGCACGCACTCAGCTTGAGTATCTTCTTCATTTGTGAGAAATGAGGTCCTCAGGGCAAGCCTCAAGTCCAGTATGAGGTAAAAGCTCTGGATGAAACTGCTGCCAACATTCTGAAGGTGTCCAGTCACATAATGCTGATTCAAATATGGAAGGAAGGATTCAAGCGAACACGCACTGACCCTTTAGATTCCTGAGGATGGAACTGATGTATCAAGGATAACTAGAGAGAAGTTCCCTCCAAATTCTGTAAAGTCTGTATGCCTAGAGAGACTAACAAATCAAGTCAAACTTCTAATAAAAAATGTAAAATTGGCAGAGTACAATGGTGCCTACCAAGGGCAAGGGGAGGAGGCTGGAGATGGGGAGATAGTGGCCAAAAGACACAAAGTTGCAGTTACAAGGGACAAATAAATCTGAAGATCGAATGTAGCAACATGATGACTCCAGTTAATTATACTGAGCTGAACACTAGAAATTTGCAGAGAGTAGACTGCAGATCAAAAGAAAGCAGGAGAAGTCACATTAATTTCGGACACAGCAGACTTCCTAGCAAATAAAGATACCAGGGACAAAGAGTGCCATTACCTAACGATAAAGGCATCAATTCTCCATAAAGACGTATTAATCCTTTACACATATGCACATAACAAAAGTGTCAAAATGAGGCAAAACTGATAGAACTACAGAGAAAATATATGAATCCACTATTATATGTATCAAAAATACAGATCCAGCAAGCAGATAATTACAAATGACATGGCTGAACCGGACACCACCATCAATCAACTGGATAGAATGGACATCGATAGACCACGTCACCCAACGACAGCAGAACCCACATTCTTCTCCAGATCACATGGAACATCCGTCAACAGACCACATTCTGGGCCATAAAACAAATTTAAAATAATATAAATCATGCAATGTCTGCCCTCAAACCACAAAGTAATTAAACCAGAAGTCAGTAATAGAAAGATAGTCAGAAAATTCCAAAATATTTGGAAGCTAAACAGCACACTTTCTTTTTTTTTTTAAACTTTATTTATTTAATAAATAAGCTCCATATCCATAACCCCGAGATCAAGAGTCACACACTCTACAACTGAGCCAGCCAGGAACCCACTGAACAACACACTTCTTCTTTATTTTTTTTTAATTTTACTTATTTAACAAATAGTGAGAGAAAAAGCAGGGGTAGCAGTAGAGGGAGAAGGAGAGGCAGACTCCCCACTAAGCAGGGAGCCCCAGGCAGGGCTCGATCCCCGGGATCATGACTTGAGCTGAAGGCAGAGGCTTACCTGCCTTCTTCTAAACACATGGATCAAAGAAGAAATTTTTTAAAATTTCAAACTAAATGATAATGAAAACACAGCTTATCAAAACTTGTGCGATGCAGGGAAAGCTGCACTTTGACAGAAATGTATACCACTGAGTGTGTGTATATTAGAAAACAAGATCTAAAAGCAATCCATCAAACTAGGAAAAGAGAAGCTAATTAAATGCAAAGTCAGCAGAAAAAAAAATAACAAAAATTACAGCAGAAATCAATAAAATAAAATAAAACAGGAAATCAATGGAGAAAAATAATGAAACCTAAAGCTGCTTCTCTGAAAAGATCAATGAAATCAGTAAGCCTCTAGCCAGGTTTATTGAAAGAAAAAAGGGAGAGAATACAAATTATTAATATCAGAAATTAAAGAAGGGATATCACTATAGGTGCTATGAATATTAAAAGGACAATAAAGGAATACAATTAACAATTCTATACCCACAAATTTGAAAACTTAGATAAACTCTTTGAAAAACACAATTTGCAGGGGCACCTGGGTAGATCAGCTGGTTAAGGGCCCAATTCCTAATTTCGGTTCAGATCATGATTTCAGGGTTGTAAGATCAAGCCCACATCAGGCTTCATGTTGAGCATGGAGCCTGCCTGAGATTTTCTCTCTCTCCCCCTTCCAGCCCTCCCCCTGCTTACACTCACTCTCTCTCAAAAAAAATTTTTTTTAATTAAAATACAAAGAAGACACAATTTGCCAACACTCACCACAAGAAGAAAGAGACAATCTGAATACCTCTATACCTGTTAAAGAAGTTGAATCAATAATTAATAACCTTCTAAACCAGAAACCTCCTGGCCCAGATGGCTTCACTGGTGAATTCTAGCAAACACTTAAGAAAACACTATACTAACTCTCAACAATCTCTTCTGGAAGACAGAAGCAGAGGGAATACTTCCTAATTCACTCTATGAGAACAGCATTACCCTCATGCCAAAAAACAAACAAGAAAACAAAACAATAAAAAATATAGACGAGTATCTCAAGAACTAATAAATGCAAAAACCTTCAACAAAATTTTACCAAAGCGAATCCAAAAATGCATAAAAAGAATTATACACCACGACCAAGTAGGATTTATCGAGTATGCAAGACTTGTTCAACATTTGAAAATTAATTAATGTAATCCATTACACTGATAGGCTAAAAAAGAAAAATCACATAATCCTATCTGGAGATACAAAGAAAGTATTGACAAAATCCGACACCCATTCATGATAAAAAATTACTCTCAGTAAACCAGAACTTCCTTAACTTGATAAAGATTATCTACAAAAAAGCCCCTACAGCCAACATCATACTTAATGGTGAGAAACTAGAAGCTTCCCCCCTAAGATCAGAAATAAGGCAAGGATGTCACTCTTTCACCATTCCTTTTCAACTTTGTAAATGAGATTTTTCCAGTTTTTTAAAGAAGACCAGAACAGGAAATAAAAGGCATACTGATTGGGAAGAAAGAAACAAAACTGTCTTTGTTCACAGATGTTATGATCACCTATGTAGAAAATCCAAAAGGATATACAAAAAAAAAAAAAAAAAAAAACCCAGGAACTAATAGACAATTGTAACAAGGTTGCAAGATACAAGGTTAATATACAAAGTCAATCATTCTCTTATATATCAGCAATGAACAAGTAGAATATGAATTTTTTAAATACCATTTAAAATTAGCATTTCGGGGGCACCTGGGTGGTTCAGTAGGTTAAAGCCTCTGCCTTCGGCTCAGGTCATGATCTCAGGGTTCTGGGATTGAGCCCCGCATCGGGCTCTCGGCTCAGCAGGGAGCCTTCCTTCCCTTCCTCTCTCTCTGCCTGCCTCTCTGCCTACTTGTGATCTCTGTCTGTCAAATAAATAAATAAAATCTTTAAAAAAATAAAATAAAATAAAATTAGCATTTCCCCAAATTCAAACACTTCTGTATAAGTCTAACAAAATACATATAAAATCTGTCCAATAAAAACTCCAAAACCCTGATGAAGGAAATCAAAGAAGAACTGTAACTGGAGAGAGATTTCACATTCATGGACTGATGACTCAATATTTGCCAAGACGTCTGTTCCTCCCAATTTTAATTACAAATTCAATGCAATCCAAATCAAAATCCCAGCAAGTTATCAAAGACCCAGACAAGTTAACAAAATACTAAAGGAGAGGAACAAAGGTGAAGAACTGATTTAGTACACAGCTACACAATCAAGACTGTATAATTCTGACAAAAGAATAAGTAGATCAATAGTATGGTATAGAGAAGCCAGAAATAAACCCAAATAAATACTTAACTGGTCATTGAAACGAGACAAAAAGGCAATATAATGGAGAAAAAATTAGTATTTTTGAACAAATGATGCTGGAATTGAACATGCATGCGCGCACGCGCGCACACACACACACACACACACACACACATCAATCTAGACAGGATCACATCCTCACAGAAGTTAACGAAGTAAGTGTGAAATGCAAAATTATAAAGTTCTTAGAACTTAGGAGAAAATCTAGATGACCTTGGGTTTAGCAGTAACTTTTTCTTTATTTTTTTTTTTTAAAGATTTTATTTCTTTATTTGACAGAGACACGGTGAGAGACGGAACACAAGCAGGGACGGTGGGAGAGGGAGAAGCAGGCTTCCTGCTGAGCCGGGAGCCCGATGTGGGGCTCGATCCCAGGACCCTGGGATCACGACCGGAGCTGAAGGCAGCTGCTAACAACTGAGCCACCGATACAAACCAAACTCATGATTCATCAAAGAAACAACTGATCAACTTGACTTCATTAAAATTAAAAATTTCTACTCTGCTTAAAACATTGTCAACAGAATAAAAAAATAAGCCACAGACTAGGAGAAAATATTTGCAAAAGACACATCTGAAGGGTGCCTGGGTGGCTCAATCGCTGAGCATCTGCCTTCACCTCAGGTCATGATCCCAGAATCCTGGGACTGAGCCCCACATCGGGCTCCCTGCTCAGCGGGAAGCCTGCTTCCCCTCTCCCATTTCCCCTGCTTGTGTTCCCTCTTGTGCTGTGTCTCTGTCAAATAAATAAATAAAATCTTAAAAAGAAAAAAAAAGACGTGATAAAGGACTGTTATCCCAAATACACAAAGAACTCTTAAAACCCAACAATAAGAAAACTAACAATCTGATTTTTAAAATGAGCTAATAAATATAATGGACTCCTCACCAAAGATACACAGATGGCAAATAACCACACAAAAAGATGTTCCACATGATATGTTATCAGGGAAATGTAATCTAAAATAATGATACACTACCACACACTTACCACACACTTAGAATGGCCAAAGGGTGGCTCAGTCATTAAGCATCTGCCTTTGGTTCAGGTCATGATCCCAGGGTTCTGGGGCTGAGCCCCGAGTCCAGCTCCCTGCTCAGCAGGAAGCCAGCTCCTCTCTCTCCCACCACTCCCCCTGCCTGCATTCCCTCTCTTGCTGTGTCTCTGTCAAATAAATAAATAAAATCTTAAAAAAAAAAAAAAAGAATGGCTAATATCAGGAACACTGATGATACCAAATGCTGATAAGGACGTGGAGCCAAAAGAACTCTCCCTCATTGCTGGTGGCGATGCAAAACGGTACAGCCACCCTGGAAGACAGTCTGGCACTTTCTTATTAAACTAAATATACTCTTACCATATGACCCAGCAATTGTGTTCCTTGGTATTTACCCAAAGGAGGTGAAACTTACAGAGTTGAAAACTTGTGTACACACAAAACGTGCATGTGGATGTTTACAGGGATTTCATCCATAATTGCCAAAATCTGGAAGCAACCAAGATGTCCCTCAGCAGATGAATGGATAAACAAACTGTGGTACATCCCAACAATGGAACACTACTTAGTGCTAAAAAGAAAGGAGGTCTCAAGTTATGAAAAGACACGAAGAAAATTTAAAGGCATATTGCTAATGAAAGAAGTCCATCTGAAAGGCTATATACTATATGACTCCAACTGTATGACATTCTGGAAAAGACAAAACTATGGAGACGGCAGAAAGATGAGTGGTTGCCTTGGATTAAAGGGGAGGGAGGGATAACAGGGGGAAGGGAGGGGATGTAGGGGAGAAAATACTGTGTGACACTATAACGATGGATACATATCATTTCACACTTGTCCAAACTCATACAACATGCATGAACCAAAATGTAAACTATGTCCTTAAAGTGATACTGACGTGTCACTGAAGTTATCAATTTTAACAAATATACCATGCTGTGCGGGGTGCTGACAACAGGGAAGCTATGCATATGAAGGGCAGGAGACACACAGGAAATATCTATGCCTTCCACTCAATTTTGCTGTGAACGTAAAACTCCTCTAAAAACTAAAATCTATTAAAAAAATTATGCTAGAGGGCGCCTGGGTGGCTCAGGGGGTTAAGCCTCTGCCTTCGGCTCAGGTCATGATCTCAGGGTCCTGGGATTGAGCCCCGCATCGGGCTCTCTGCTCAGCGGGGAGCTTCCTCCTCTCTCTCTGCCTGCCTCTCTGCCTACTTGTGATCTCTCTCTGTCAAATAAATAAATAAAAATCTTTTAAAAAAACACATACCATTTTAAAAAAATAAATAAAATAAAATAATTATGCTAGAAGTAACAGAAAGTATTAATGTGAACCAGTATTTATAAGCACATGAGTACACTCTCACATCTATACAATAACTAGTATGTCACTAAAAAAGACTAAGATCAATTCTCAAGAAAAACAACAGAACATGCATCCCTGGAGCCCAGTTTTCTATCTCTAACACTATTCTCCACTAAAAAGAAGTAGGAGTCCTTAGAGAATGAACAGTCAACGCCGTATCCTGGGATAGAGAAAATTAAAGATGGGCCTGAAAAATATTGTTGCCAAAGAGCAATGAGCTTTGAAACATTCTGAGATAACATTAAAAAGAACTTAAGAAGCCAGCTGAAGAGAGACCAAATGCCGCAACAGTCAAAAGAAATTTTTAATTGTAATTAACTAAATCCTAATTAACCAATTATAATTAACTAAAACAAGTCTGCAAAGCCTTGATTATATAATGATTCTCAAAGAGAAGTGGAATTTCTCTTCTTAACCTGCACTTCATTGAGCTGATTTTATTTACACAGGAAAAAACAGAGACAAGTAACAGCCACCACCTCCAAGAAACCACAGAATTTTCTTACCATAAAAACTTAACAAACTACACTGACCTCTACCTCTGAGACTAATACTACACTGTATGTCAATTAAGTGAATTTAAATTAAAAAAAAAAACAAAAACTGGGGCGCGTGGGTGGCTCAGTGGTTTAAGCCTCTGCCTTCGGCTCAGGTCATGGTCTCAGGGTCCTAGGATCGAGCCCCACGTCGGGCTCTCTGCTCAGCAGGAAGCCTGCTTCCTTCTCTCTCGCTCTCTACCTGCCTCTCTGCCTACTTGTGATCTCTATCAAATAAATAAATAAAATCTTTAAAAAAAACACAAAACTGAT
>ML112186.1:0-18097 GCA_003697995.1 Taxidea taxus jeffersonii | reverse complement strand
GCCCGATTCGGGGCTCGATCCCAGGACCCTGAGACCATGACCTGAGCCAAAGGCAGAGGCTTAACCCACTGAGCCACCCAGGTGCCCCCCAACTACGTTCTTATTTTGATCTCCCTCAAAAGGAAAATATGTAACACTTTCAGTATTTTTAGGAGCTTTTTTGGTTGCTTATAATTAAGGGGAAACCAGCAGGAAGACCATCTCTCTCCATGTCTGTCTGCTCGATCTCTCTCTCCCTCTTCCTCTCTCATATTCGACCAGAAGGAGATGGCAAGGTTAAACACAAATGTTAATGGTAGGCTGGTAGGTATTCGGGGACACAACTTTTAGAAATTAGGCTCCCTGCATTTCAGAGGGGCAAAAACAGATTCAGACTCGAGAGCGTTTTTTTTTCCCTAATGGGCTCTGGAACAAGCCTGATGTACAAGGAGAGCAGTTCTAAGGCAGGCTTCACCAGCTCGCCCTGTTCTCCTTTTGCTTCCAGCTGTCACTGCTACTGGGTATGCCCATGATCCTACCGTGGATCTGCTAAAAACAGAGTAGGGACTGCTGGGTTTGGGCTGGATTTTTTGTTTGGATTTTGTTTTAGTCATTTGCTTTTTAAGGAATAAGGAAAAATAAAGAGGAAATCTTATTACTGCTTCCTAGGGAGCAGTTCCAGCCACAAAATAAAAACAGAAATAAAGTATTCCCAATTATGTGAAACTATACACAACGACAGAACCTATCTTTTTTAATTGTCACTCTTCGTCTAGCAGAATAAATTAGATCTTACTATCTGTCAAAGTCGAGCCAGGACAATTAAACTAATGTTTATGTCTCTCTTCTCCTAGCCCAAGTCTTCACAGCAGAATGTGAAACAGACCGCTCTGGTTGAAAATGATGTCATGCCACATCCAACCAGAGATGTCAACCAGAAATGCTCTGGTGGAATGACCGTAAACTCACCGGCAAGCGAGTCCAGAGTTCTGACACCAGAAGTTGCTTATCCACAGTTTACTACCAAAAACGCACCCCTGTGCCTGTGCTAAAACCACAGAAGCCAGCCAGTCCACCAGTAAAATAGCCCAGGCTCGACTACTCGGCGACTCTGCGGAGTTTTTGCCTTTCCTGGCCTTCTGTTCGTCCAAATGCCTAACAGTCTAAAACTATGAATCGGGAGTAAGCAGGCACTTTCTACATTTAAAAAAATTTCCATGTTATATTTTTCTTTGATATAAAATATTCCGTGTATCTTTCTCCTTACTCTGACCTTGACCTAAAATAAAGGCCACGGTACTTGGTCACAAAATTTTTTAAAGCCAGGAGAGTCTGCTCCGACCATGGGGATGACAGGGATGATTGCACCGGCGGCCCCACCTGTGTTGAATCTCGAACCACTAGGGGGGGCACATGTGCAGAGGGAACGCTACTGGAGAACCAACCCGGCGAGAGGAGTGCCTGCGGGAGCCTGGGGGGGCCTGGGGGGCCTGCGTACTCCGCTCAGGGGCCTGGCCCAGGTGCTGTGCACATCTCTGCGGCTGCAGCCGCACATCAGCTCCAACCCTTGTCCCTACACAAGGCCACTCCTCCCACGACTTACTTAGAGTCCCAAACAGTGGCTTCGGAGAATCAACAGCAAAGGCTGTTTCAGTTTGGGGTGTTAGTTAAAAATCAAAGGCTTAGAATCCGATGGCCCAGAATCTGCATTTGCAAGCCGGGGGACCTCGCCAGTTAGCGCATCGCAATTTCAGTTCGTTAGTCACGTAAAAGATGGTTAATACCACCTAGTATAAAACTGTCTTTAGGATTAAAACAGATAATACACGTAGAGCACTCAGCGCAGTGCCTGAAGTATATGGTCAGCAGGCCTGGGGCTGCTGTTCTGATTCTCTACGTTCGCGCACGATACTCCATCTGCTTTCCCAGCCCGCCGGGCGTCGCCCACTAAGACACCAGGCTCCTGGGGCCCCTGGGTGGCTCAGTGGGTTAAAGCCTCTGCCTTCGGCTCCGGTCATGATCTCAGGGTCCTGGGATCGAGCCCCGCATCCGGTTCTCTGCTCCACAGCGAGCCTGCTTCCTCCTCTGTCCCTTTCTGCCTACCTGTGATCTCTGTCTGTCAAAGAGATAAATAAAAATCTAAAAGAAAAATTATTTAAAAAAAAAGACACCAGGCTCCTGATGTCCGGTCACACATTATACAACATCCTGAGGAAAGCAGTAAGAATACAGAGAACACTGGCGTAGCAGCTTCTGGCTCTTTGCTGAGGAGCTTTCCTTTAAATAATTACTTTAGAATGATTTTACCAAACAAAAATAAATCATGACTCCAGAATGATTTTTACCAAACCAAACTCTGAGCAACTAGTGTGTACCACATTCTACTCAAGTAGTAGCCAGTTTCTGTAACCGAGTCAGGATTTCTATCCTCCACGGACCTAGTCGGGAAACGGAACAACCGCACACGGCACCGCTGTCATGCCCGAGGCACAGGTGGGCGAAGAGCTCAGAAAGGCCTGGAAAAGGCATGAAAAGCCCAACTGAAACTGAAAAGACGGACAGAGGTGCGCCCCTACTAGTCCCCTCATTTAGTTCTTCTCTTTTAAAAAAGAAGAGTAACATCTGCCATTTCCTCCTCATGTACAAGACAAGGAGACTCAACTGAGGAAGGTAAGCAGCAGGCGGGGACACTCGGACACTGGGAACAGGAGCGCAGCGGGGACTGCCGGCCGGGCCGCACAGCCCCCCGCAGCCCCCCGCAGCCCCCCGCAGCCCCCCGCAGGCTCTCAGAGCACAGAGCTTTTATGAAGAGACGAACTTTGTTAAAGGGAAACGTTAATATTTTACTGGCACCGTGTTACTGAGGAATCATCTGTTGAATATGAAGAATATGAAATGAAAACTGAAAACAGCGTATTTCTGTTTATTTTTAAAGCTGTGCTGAAAAGAGAGCATTTACCTCACAGCCAACTTCATGGAAATAATACACTTTGATTTTGGACAATTAAGAAATCATTTCCCTCAAAGGTTAAGTAATTCTTTGTATATATCCTAAAAACATATTCAATAAACTCACCAATCTCACAGAACAGACTGTCAGATGTCAGAAATATTCCTGAGCCTGTTTAGGGCGTCTCTTATCAATACATAACACATTATTTCAAAACACCTATATTTGAATGCATTTTTAAAAATGTATTTCTTGGGGCGCCTGGGTGGCTCAGTGGGTTAAAGCCTCTGCCTTCGGCTCAGGTCATGATCTCGGGGTCCTGGGATCGAGCCCCGCATGGGGCTCTCTGCTTGGCAGGGAGCCTGCTTCCCCCTCTCTCTGCCTGCCTCTCTGCCTACTTGTGATCTCTCTCTCTCTCAAATAAATAAATAAAATCTTTTTTTTAAAAAAAAGGTGTATTTCTTTATGGGCAACCTGGGTGGCTCAGTCATTTAAAAGTATCTGACTCCTGAAGTAGGCTCAGGTCATGATCTCAGGATCCTTGTCAGGCTCTGCACTAAGCATGGAGTCTGCCTGAGTCATGCCCTTTCTCCCTCTACCCCACCCCCCACCCCAAAACAATAAAAAATAAAATAATTTTTTAAATATATTTACTTAATCAGGTGTTCTAGGATCTTGGGAGGGAAAAATTCATCTTTATTTTTTTATAGCCTTTGAAATTCAGAATCCTAAAAACTCATTTATGAATATATGTACATGTAGAGTGATACAGCAACAACTATGTCTGTCACCAACAGAAAGCAGGTAATTTCTTATCACATTCAGCGTTTGCAGATATCCCACAATACCATTTACCCTCATCACGGCTTGAAAATTATGGCAATTATTAAAATTATATTAGGATTTATAATTGAAGTGTAAAGTTTTAAAAAATTATTTTTACTATTTTGGTAATATTTCAATATAATCTTCTATCTTCACAATCTTATTTATTTTATTTTATCCATTTAAAAACATTATCTGTAAAAGAGCCTGGCAAAGGTGCCGAGGACACCCCCCAGACCGAGGCACTCTACAGACACAGGCACTGTATCTGTTCTACGAACCATCCGGAGCAAAATCTGGATGATGCCCAGTAACTGCTTGATTAATTACATGTGATGTAATTAATATCAAGCAAGCAGACAAATCTTATTGCGTACATATGCATAAAGATTCACAAAAAGCACAGAGAAAAATATACGAAATATTTTAAACAGGCTACTATTTACTAATTATGTTAGCGAACACCAGCACTCACTGTCTACTTCTTATCCAAACAAGTCTGCTCTGTGCTTTAGTCCAACATTAAATAGAATAAAAATTATTTCTCTCTCCTAACTTCCTCCACTCCGCAGAATGGTGATGCCTTTCATGCTTCCTTTATCCTAAGACGACAGAACAAAACTTAGCTAAGAAATTGTGTCATCACGCCCCTTCCTTCTTTTGAACAGCAGTGGTCAAAATAAGCCTGCGTTCTGACAGTTCTATTTTAAATTGTTTGTATCCTGCTGAATCTCGTGTATCCACGACTTCGGAAATGTGTTGTAAAGCTAAAGAATTAGCACTATATTAGAAACAGTTACCCTATCTTTATTCACTAAATTACGTAAAATATTGACACTAATAACGTGAAGATAGTCACTACCTTCACAGAGCCATGTAAAGATTTAAAATATAAGCAACCAAAAATACACAAAAACATGAAATACTGGTTTTCTATTGGATTTAACATTTTAAGGATAACTTAGTCTCTTTATACTTATCCAAAGTTCTATACATTTTCACAAATATGCATCACTGTTATAATTTTAATGTGACTCTTAGAAATGCAGTACAAAATGATTAAGACTAAGAGTCCAACAGCTATTAAGAGCCAAAGAAGACACTGATGTTAATTAAAATAGTAATTGTTAGGCTGCCTGGGTGGCTCAGTTGTTAAGCGGCTGCCTTCAGCTCAGGTCATGATCCCAGGATCCTGGGATCGAGCCCCGCATCAGGTTCCCTGCTCGGCAGGGAGCCTGCTTCTCCCCTCCCCCCCCATCTGCCTGCTGCTCTGCCTACTTGTGCACGCTCTTTCTCTCTGTCAAATAAATACATAAAATATTTTAAAAATAAATAAAATAGTAATTATTAAAATTCAACTGCTCTCTGGATGTTTTATTCAGTTATTAAAAGCATTTTGTTTAATTTTCTATATGACTTTTTTTTAATGGATTATTATTAATGGATATTCATTGTCTGCAATTAATACAGGAAACTAGGGGCACCTGGGTGGCACAGCTGGTTAAGCAATGGACGCCTGGTTTCGGTTCAGGTAGTGACCTCAAGGTTGCAGGACTGAGCCCTACGTCTGGCCCTGCACTCAACACAGAGTTTGCTTGCGACTGTCTCTCTCCCTCTCCCTCTGTCCCTCTCCTCCATGTGCTCCATGCTCCCATGTTCTCTCTCAAACAAATAAAATCTTAAAAAAGAAAAAATACAAGAAAGTAAAATAAAACCAATGAGTTACAACATGTATCTTCACCATATAACAGTTATGTACAGCAACCTTAATCTTCTAAGCCTTATCTTTATTTAGGCCTAAAAATCCAATGCAGAGAATACGAAAAGAATACTTAAAGAAAACCTTCATGGCTAACTTTCAGTACATGCTTCCTATGTCCTAGGCAATGCTGTAAGTGATTAACATGTATTAACTCACTGAAACTTTACAACAACCATATGAAGACAGCTTCTAGGTCTGAGATTTTACACAAGTTATTAAGTTAGTCTGTTACTACAGATGCTGGCAGAAAACACAGACTCCTGGACCAAAGACAAAGGACTTTATTACTCACTGCCCAACAAGTAACATGACCATGAGGATATTGCTGTCAGTTCCTTTGTGGCCCCTAAGTCTTACGGGGGCCACACCAGGAGCCCAAAAGAACGCCCGTACTTGCAGTGAAGTGCATTACAAGGAAGGAACAAAGAGCACAAGGAACCCACTGCTTTTATAGTAAGCATTAAACATGTCTGCTCCTTGTCCCAGAGGGAGACAGTGCCTCATTCTTTTTTTTTTTTTTTTTAAAGACTTTATTTATTTGTCAGAGAGAGCACACATAAAAGCAGGCAGAGGCAGAGAGAGAAGCAGGCTCCCTGCTCCAGCAAGGAGCTGGATGCGGGACTCAATCCCAAGACTCTGGGATCATGACCTGAGCTGAAGGCAGCGGCTTAACCGACTGAGCCACCCAGGCGTCCCGACAGTGCCTCGTTCTTCGGGGCTACTCACTGCATCAGAACCCTGAGAAATGGCCCGGATAAGGAACAGTCATTCTTGGCATAGACAAGAAGATAGTTGGTCAAGTGCAAGAGACCGAGGCGGGGGGTATCTCCCAACAGCAGCTACTACCAACATCTCCACCTTATAGATAAGAAAGCAAGGTAAGAGAACAAGGAACTTTGCTCAAGAATTCAATTAGTAGAAGGGCACCTGGCTGGCTCAGTCTGTAGAGCATGCAACGCCGGATCTCACGGTTGTAAGTTCAAGCCCCACATTGAGTGTAGAGATTTCTTAAAAATAAAATTAAAAGAAAAATACAATTCGTAGGGAGCCTGGATTCCAACACAAGCAGTCTGGTTCCAGAGTTCAAACTGCTAACCGCTACTGAGAAGTGTGTGAAGAGTGTGAGCTGAAGTGAAGAAATTTAAAAAAAAAAGTAACCGCAGAACTGCAAACAAGAGGACCTGCATGAAGCAACAATTCTGCAAACGAAGGTAGTATGTAGAGGATGAACTACAGAAAACACACAGGAAAATCTAAAAACAGCAGAAGTGATACAGGAAGATGAGTAACAGTACAATGTGCATACTCACTACCACTTGACAAAGAAAACTGAAGGGAAAAAATGTTCAAAGATTCTAAGGAAGAAAACATTCTAGAAACAAAGGCAGGACCAAACCTGTGGATTTAATCTGCAGATCAAAGCAGCAGAAAAAATGAGCTGCCCATCTGTCCCAGCCCTTCACAGAAGAAGGTAAACAGTGAAGAAGCAGATGAAGGATCTTTACGACATCATCTACAAGTGGGGTCTCTGTAGTGGACATCACAGTTGCCTTTCTTGGCATCCATTCTTTGCCTCTGCCCTTAAAGCCATCATTCTGCTCCCCTTCTTATCTCCAGGAATGAGCTCTATTATACTAGGATCCCACACACTATCTTACTTTTGAAACAGACTTGGTTAGAGACAGACATAGGATCTAAATAAACTGGTGCTAGAATTCTGTTTAGCTGATACACATTCATGCTCTCTTTGCTTTGATACGGAGAAGAACTAATGTAGCACCCAAGACTGCAGGCAACCATCTTCCATCAAGGGGAGCGTCCATCATTCCAGACACAGAATGAAGCTGGTGAAAGAATGAATGAATGAATGAATGAATGAGAGAGAGAGAGAGAGAGAACGAACGGAAGGAAGGAAGGAAAAGAAACACACACAAAGAAAGAAGAAAGGAAAAGAAAAGAAAAGCGCAGAGAGATGCAATGAACCAGGCGCTTTGTGACATGAGTGAGGCTGAATTAGGTCAACTTGAACCCAACTCACCTCTGAACCTGACAGTGTATGACCCATAGATTTCCTTCTTTCTTGTAGTTTGAGCTACTGTATGTTATTTTAATAACAACATACTAGCTGACTAAATATAACAGATGAATATCAAGTTTCAGATACTATGTAAGGGGACAAAAGTGACTATACATTCTACTCAGTGCCCAGAAAAATTTACATAAGCCAAATATTACAATTCAAAGAAAACTCCAGAGGGTATCTGTTTCCACTAGCAGCAGACTAGGTAATTTGGATCAACCCTCCCACTGAAGACAAGTAAGAAAGTTGAGAGAAATAATTTAAAAGTAAACAAGTCTTAAAAGCAACCCAAATCCTAACAAGGTAGTGAGGAATGACAGAGGAAGCGCTCTTCTCATGGAGAGAAGCCATGAGCAAGGTGAGCCCAGCATCCAGGGCTGCACTTCCCATGGGGGTGTCAGTTTTGACCTTCGAAAGACTCGTAGATGGTCCTAGAAGTTGACAATCACCAGGGAATGTGGGCTCAGGACTGGCAGGAGCCCCAGAGGGCTGGACATTAAGGAGGAGGATGGAACCAGAAATAAAACGGCGTCCGCAAGGACTGCTGTGCAGCTTGGCATCACAGGCCTCGAACAAAAGCAGAGCCATGAACCCGAACGGAGGTGGCCCTCGATTAGTAGTGCCCTTGAGGTACCTGGGGGGGGAAATCAGAGATAAACTATCTTTGGAAGAAAAACAACATCCATCTCTTCTATAGAGAAACCGTCACACACGCTGCCCAGCGCACAGACGCGGGGTCAGGTCCGAGAGCAGACAGGACAGCGCAAGCGGTAAGCAGAAACAGCGGACCAGAGGCTCCAGACACGGGCACGGTCAGACAAAAGCTCTAAGCCAGTTGTATTTACTATACTGAATGTAGTAAAACCAGGCATTAAAATCTTTAGGAGGGAACCAGAAATCATAAAAAGAGATGCTGCAATTTGAAAGATAACAGTAAAGACATTTTAAAATACAACAAATGGACTCAATGCATATGTCTATGAACTAGACAATGCGAAAAGGGGAGACAGGCAAACTGAACATCTATCTAGAATGCATCTAAATAAATCTGTCTAAAATAAAGAACAGGGGCGCCTGGGTGGCTCAGTGGGTTAAAGCCTCTGCCTTCGGCTCAGGTCATGATCTCAGGGTCCTGGGATCGAGCCCCGCATCGGGCTCTCTGCTCAGCGGGGAGCCTGCTTCCTCCTCTCTCTCTGCCTGCCTCTCTGCCTACTTGTGATCTCTGTCAAATAAATACATAAAATCTTTTAAAAAATAAATACATAAAAATAAAGAACAGAACAACAAGAGGATTAAAAAATACAAAAATGAAGGTAAGTGGCAACAAACAGTGATACAGTCTACTAAGCATTTAATTAGAAGAAAGAATGGGGCAAAAGCAGTACTGGAATATGTAACAGCTGAGAATTTTCCAAAACCAAAGAAGATTTCAAGAAATCTCAAATTCTAAAATTCACAAAATGTATAAAACCAATACAATATAATAAAATTAGAAATTAGTAACAAAAATAAAGAGAAAATCCATACAAATACTTGGAAGTTTTATTAACTTTCTCAAACACCTCATAAGTCAAAAAGAAGGCTCAAAAAACCAAAAACCATTTAGAAAATAAGGAATAATAAAAATAATTAATATCCCAACCTAGGGAAAACACTACAAACCATGTTAAAGAACATAGCAGCTTAATCCCCTTTTTTTGGTTTAGCAAGTAATGAAAATTGGTTAAATAAATATTTACTCCATAAATTAGAAAGGACACCCACAAAAATTCCTACAGCTAACCTGATACAAGTAAATGAAATTCAGCAACACTGCAGAGAACAAGGCAAACATACAAAAATAAATCATATTTTTATACATTAGCAATGTACAAGTAAAAACTATTTTAAATATATCATTTACATTAGCTTCCCCCAAAATGAAATAATCAGTATAACTCTAAGAAAATACGCAGAGGATCTGTATTAAAAAATTTATAAAACACCAATGAAAGAAATCAGAGAAGATCCAAATGGAGACACGTGGCCAAGTTCATGGAATGGAAAACTCAACACAGTAAAGATGTCAATTCTTGGGGCACCTGGGTGGCTCAGTCCATTAAGCATCTGCCTTTGGCTCAGTCATGATCCCAGGGTTCTGGGACTGAGCCCCACAGCAGGGTCCCTGCTCAACAGAGAGCCTACTTCTCCCTTTCCCTCTGCCTACCGCTCTATTTGTGACCTCTCTCTCTCACAAATAAATAAAATCTTAAAAAAAAAAAAAGATGTCAATTGTTCCCAGACTGATCTACAGGCTTAACACAATTTCAATTAAAACCCCAGTGGGATTTTTTTTTGACAAGTTGATTCTAAAATTGATATAAAAAAATGGTTCAAATAGTTTTAAAAAAGAATAATAAAATTGGTAGACTGACCCTTATAGAAACTTATTTCTACACCAAAACCTAGACTGTTCATAGTTCTTTGGATAGCCAAAAACTGGAAATCACCCAAATGTCCTTCAGCAGGTGAACGGTTACATTACAAACTGTGGCACATCTATACAAAGTACTATCACTCAGCACTAAAAAGAAACAGTCTATACTGGTACATGTAGTAACAACCTGGATGACACTCAGAGGTATTAAACCGAATGAAAGAAAGCAGTCTGACAAGATTACACTTTGTATGATTTCATCTAGAATTTTTAAAAAGATTTAGAAATTTTTTAATTAGTCTCTATACCCAACGTGAGGCTTGAATCCACAACCCCAAGATCAAGAGGTATATGTTCCACGGAGCCAGCCAGAAGCCCCTGATTTTGTTTATAGGGGATTCTCAGACACAAAATTATAGTGAGGGAGAACAAAGCAGTGGATACCAGGGCTTGGGGGAGGGGATAAGATTTGACTTTAAAGAAATGGCACAGGGGTGCGTAGGCGGCACAGTTGATTAAGTGTCCAATTCTCAGACACTTCAGATCAGGTCATGATCTCGGGGTCATGGGGTCAAGCCCCATATTGGACTCCACACACAGCACGGAGTCTGCTTAAGACTCTTTTCTCCTTCTGTCCCTCCCCTCCGACCCAGACTCTGTTTCTCTCTCTCTCTCAAATAAATAAATCTTAAAAATAAAAATAGGGGCACCTGGGTGGCTCAGTCATTCAGCATCTGCCCTTCGGCTCAGGTTATGATCCCAGAGTCCTGGGATGGAGCCCCACATCGGGCTCCCTGCTCGACAGGAAGCCTGCTCCTCCCTCTCCCACTCCCCCTGCTTCTGTTCCTTCTCTCGCTGAGTCTCTGTCAAATAAAAAAATAAGACCTTTAAAAAAATTAAATAAATTAAAAAAAATAAAATAGCACAAAGGAGGTTTGGCGGTAATGAAAAAAAAGCAAAACAAAGCCCAAGAAATAAAACCTGCTCAGAGTTTTTAGTCATAAGTTTTGCTTCCAGATCTACTAGACCTGTTCAGAAATAAAATTTAAATATCATATCTAGACTTACAGGTAAAATGCAATATCCGCTAAAAATCTCTCCCCACTGAAGTAAGGTACAAACACTTCTGATGTGTGAGAAGCTCTCAAGAAACAGGCTTAGTGAAGTCTAATGACCAGGGCAGAATTTCTGGGTAGGTGTTCACAAAGAAGAGGTGATTCCTATAAAAAGACTAGGGTAACTGAGAGGCTGCACAAAGTGAAAGCCAAGACACAAGCACGCACTCAGCTTGAGTATCTTCTTCATTTGTGAGAAATGAGGTCCTCAGGGCAAGCCTCAAGTCCAGTATGAGGTAAAAGCTCTGGATGAAACTGCTGCCAACATTCTGAAGGTGTCCAGTCACATAATGCTGATTCAAATATGGAAGGAAGGATTCAAGCGAACACGCACTGACCCTTTAGATTCCTGAGGATGGAACTGATGTATCAAGGATAACTAGAGAGAAGTTCCCTCCAAATTCTGAAAAGTCTGTATGCCTAGAGAGACTAACAAATCAAGTCAAACTTCTAATAAAAAATGTAAAATTGGCAGAGTACAATGGTGCCTACCAAGGGCAAGGGGAGGAGGCTGGAGATGGGGAGATAGTGGCCAAAAGACACAAAGTTGCAGTTACAAGGGACAAATAAATCTGAAGATCGAATGTAGCAACATGATGACTCCAGTTAATTATACTGAGCTGAACACTAGAAATTTGCAGAGAGTAGACTGCAGATCAAAAGAAAGCAGGAGAAGTCACATTAATTTCGGACACAGCAGACTTCCTAGCAAATAAAGATACCAGGGACAAAGAGTGCCATTACCTAACGATAAAGGCATCAATTCTCCATAAAGACGTATTAATCCTTTACACATATGCACATAACAAAAGTGTCAAAATGAGGCAAAACTGATAGAACTACAGAGAAAATATATGAATCCACTATTATATGTATCAAAAATACAGATCCAGCAAGCAGATAATTACAAATGACATGGCTGAACCGGACACCACCATCAATCAACTGGATAGAATGGACATCGATAGACCACGTCACCCAACGACAGCAGAACCCACATTCTTCTCCAGATCACATGGAACATCCGTCAACAGACCACATTCTGGGCCATAAAACAAATTTAAAATAATATAAATCATGCAATGTCTGCCCTCAAACCACAAAGTAATTAAACCAGAAGTCAGTAATAGAAAGATAGTCAGAAAATTCCAAAATATTTGGAAGCTAAACAGCACACTTTCTTTTTTTTTTTAAACTTTATTTATTTAATAAATAAGCTCCATATCCATAACCCCGAGATCAAGAGTCACACACTCTACAACTGAGCCAGCCAGGAACCCACTGAACAACACACTTCTTCTTTATTTTTTTTAAATTTTACTTATTTAACAAATAGTGAGAGAAAAAGCAGGGGTAGCAGTAGAGGGAGAAGGAGAGGCAGACTCCCCACTAAGCAGGGAGCCCCAGGCAGGGCTCGATCCCCGGGATCATGACTTGAGCTGAAGGCAGAGGCTTACCTGCCTTCTTCTAAACACATGGATCAAAGAAGAAATTTTTTAAAATTTCAAACTAAATGATAATGAAAACACAGCTTATCAAAACTTGTGCGATGCAGGGAAAGCTGCACTTTGACAGAAATGTATACCACTGAGTGTGTGTATATTAGAAAACAAGATCTAAAAGCAATCCATCAAACTAGGAAAAGAGAAGCTAATTAAATGCAAAGTCAGCAGAAAAAAAAATAACAAAAATTACAGCAGAAATCAATAAAATAAAATAAAACAGGAAATCAATGGAGAAAAATAATGAAACCTAAAGCTGCTTCTCTGAAAAGATCAATGAAATCAGTAAGCCTCTAGCCAGGTTTATTGAAAGAAAAAAGGGAGAGAATACAAATTATTAATATCAGAAATTAAAGAAGGGATATCACTATAGGTGCTATGAATATTAAAAGGACAATAAAGGAATACAATTAACAATTCTATACCCACAAATTTGAAAACTTAGATAAACTCTTTGAAAAACACAATTTGCAGGGGCACCTGGGTAGATCAGCTGGTTAAGGGCCCAATTCCTAATTTCGGTTCAGATCATGATTTCAGGGTTGTAAGATCAAGCCCACATCAGGCTTCATGTTGAGCATGGAGCCTGCCTGAGATTTTCTCTCTCTCCCCCTTCCAGCCCTCCCCCTGCTTACACTCACTCTCTCTCAAAAAAAATTTTTTTTAATTAAAATACAAAGAAGACACAATTTGCCAACACTCACCACAAGAAGAAAGAGACAATCTGAATACCTCTATACCTGTTAAAGAAGTTGAATCAATAATTAATAACCTTCTAAACCAGAAACCTCCTGGCCCAGATGGCTTCACTGGTGAATTCTAGCAAACACTTAAGAAAACACTATACTAACTCTCAACAATCTCTTCTGGAAGACAGAAGCAGAGGGAATACTTCCTAATTCACTCTATGAGAACAGCATTACCCTCATGCCAAAAAACAAACAAGAAAACAAAACAATAAAAAATATAGACGAGTATCTCAAGAACTAATAAATGCAAAAACCTTCAACAAAATTTTACCAAAGCGAATCCAAAAATGCATAAAAAGAATTATACACCACGACCAAGTAGGATTTATCGAGTATGCAAGACTTGTTCAACATTTGAAAATTAATTAATGTAATCCATTACACTGATAGGCTAAAAAAGAAAAATCACATAATCCTATCTGGAGATACAAAGAAAGTATTGACAAAATCCGACACCCATTCATGATAAAAAATTACTCTCAGTAAACCAGAACTTCCTTAACTTGATAAAGATTATCTACAAAAAAGCCCCTACAGCCAACATCATACTTAATGGTGAGAAACTAGAAGCTTCCCCCCTAAGATCAGAAATAAGGCAAGGATGTCACTCTTTCACCATTCCTTTTCAACTTTGTAAATGAGATTTTTCCAGTTTTTTAAAGAAGACCAGAACAGGAAATAAAAGGCATACTGATTGGGAAGAAAGAAACAAAACTGTCTTTGTTCACAGATGTTATGATCACCTATGTAGAAAATCCAAAAGGATATACAAAAAAAAAAAAAAAAAAAAACCCAGGAACTAATAGACAATTGTAACAAGGTTGCAAGATACAAGGTTAATATACAAAGTCAATCATTCTCTTATATATCAGCAATGAACAAGTAGAATATGAATTTTTTAAATACCATTTAAAATTAGCATTTCGGGGGCACCTGGGTGGTTCAGTAGGTTAAAGCCTCTGCCTTCGGCTCAGGTCATGATCTCAGGGTTCTGGGATTGAGCCCCGCATCGGGCTCTCGGCTCAGCAGGGAGCCTTCCTTCCCTTCCTCTCTCTCTGCCTGCCTCTCTGCCTACTTGTGATCTCTGTCTGTCAAATAAATAAATAAAATCTTTAAAAAAATAAAATAAAATAAAATTAGCATTTCCCCAAATTCAAACACTTCTGTATAAGTCTAACAAAATACATATAAAATCTGTCCAATAAAAACTCCAAAACCCTGATGAAGGAAATCAAAGAAGAACTGTAACTGGAGAGATATTTCACATTCATGGACTGATGACTCAATATTTGCCAAGACGTCTGTTCCTCCCAATTTTAATTACAAATTCAATGCAATCCAAATCAAAATCCCAGCAAGTTATCAAAGACCCAGACAAGTTAACAAAATACTAAAGGAGAGGAACAAAGGTGAAGAACTGATTTAGTACACAGCTACACAATCAAGACTGTATAATTCTGACAAAAGAATAAGTAGATCAATAGTATGGTATAGAGAAGCCAGAAATAAACCCAAATAAATACTTAACTGGTCATTGAAACGAGACAAAAAGGCAATATAATGGAGAAAAAATTAGTATTTTTGAACAAATGATGCTGGAATTGAACATGCATGCGCGCACGCGCGCGCGCACACACACACACACACACACATCAATCTAGACAGGATCACATCCTCACAGAAGTTAACGAAGTAAGTGTGAAATGCAAAATTATAAAGTTCTTAGAACTTAGGAGAAAATCTAGATGACCTTGGGTTTAGCAGTAACTTTTTCTTTATTTTTTTTTTTTAAAGATTTTATTTCTTTATTTGACAGAGACACGGTGAGAGACGGAACACAAGCAGGGACGGTGGGAGAGGGAGAAGCAGGCTTCCTGCTGAGCCGGGAGCCCGATGTGGGGCTCGATCCCAGGACCCTGGGATCACGACCGGAGCTGAAGGCAGCTGCTAACAACTGAGCCACCGATACAAACCAAACTCATGATTCATCAAAGAAACAACTGATCAACTTGACTTCATTAAAATTAAAAATTTCTACTCTGCTTAAAACATTGTCAACAGAATAAAAAAATAAGCCACAGACTAGGAGAAAATATTTGCAAAAGACACATCTGAAGGGTGCCTGGGTGGCTCAATCGCTGAGCATCTGCCTTCACCTCAGGTCATGATCCCAGAATCCTGGGACTGAGCCCCACATCGGGCTCCCTGCTCAGCGGGAAGCCTGCTTCCCCTCTCCCATTTCCCCTGCTTGTGTTCCCTCTTGTGCTGTGTCTCTGTCAAATAAATAAATAAAATCTTAAAAAGAAAAAAAAAGACGTGATAAAGGACTGTTATCCCAAATACACAAAGAACTCTTAAAACCCAACAATAAGAAAACTAACAATCTGATTTTTAAAATGAGCTAATAAATATAATGGACTCCTCACCAAAGATACACAGATGGCAAATAACCACACAAAAAGATGTTCCACATGATATGTTATCAGGGAAATGTAATCTAAAATAATGATACACTACCACACACTTACCACACACTTAGAATGGCCAAAGGGTGGCTCAGTCATTAAGCATCTGCCTTTGGTTCAGGTCATGATCCCAGGGTTCTGGGGCTGAGCCCCGAGTCCAGCTCCCTGCTCAGCAGGAAGCCGGCTCCTCTCTCTCCCACCACTCCCCCTGCCTGCATTCCCTCTCTTGCTGTGTCTCTGTCAAATAAATAAATAAAATCTTAAAAAAAAAAAAAAAGAATGGCTAATATCAGGAACACTGATGATACCAAATGCTGATAAGGACGTGGAGCCAAAAGAACTCTCCCTCATTGCTGGTGGCGATGCAAAACGGTACAGCCACCCTGGAAGACAGTCTGGCACTTTCTTATTAAACTAAATATACTCTTACCATATGACCCAGCAATTGTGTTCCTTGGTATTTACCCAAAGGAGGTGAAACTTACAGAGTTGAAAACTTGTGTACACACAAAACGTGCATGTGGATGTTTACAGGGATTTCATCCATAATTGCCAAAATCTGGAAGCAACCAAGATGTCCCTCAGCAGATGAATGGATAAACAAACTGTGGTACATCCCAACAATGGAACACTACTTAGTGCTAAAAAGAAAGGAGGTCTCAAGTTATGAAAAGACACGAAGAAAATTTAAAGGCATATTGCTAATGAAAGAAGTCCATCTGAAAGGCTATATACTATATGACTCCAACTGTATGACATTCTGGAAAAGACAAAACTATGGAGACGGCAGAAAGATGAGTGGTTGCCTTGGATTAAAGGGGAGGGAGGGATAACAGGGGGAAGGGAGGGGATGTAGGGGAGAAAATACTGTGTGACACTATAACGATGGATACATATCATTTCACACTTGTCCAAACTCATACAACATGCATGAACCAAAATGTAAACTATGTCCTTAAAGTGATACTGACGTGTCACTGAAGTTATCAATTTTAACAAATATACCATGCTGTGCGGGGTGCTGACAACAGGGAAGCTATGCATATGAAGGGCAGGAGACACACAGGAAATATCTATGCCTTCCACTCAATTTTGCTGTGAACGTAAAACTCCTCTAAAAACTAAAATCTATTAAAAAAATTATGCTAGAGGGCGCCTGGGTGGCTCAGGGGGTTAAGCCTCTGCCTTCGGCTCAGGTCATGATCTCA
Source organism: Taxidea taxus jeffersonii (assembly GCA_003697995.1). Taxonomy (NCBI): domain Eukaryota; kingdom Metazoa; phylum Chordata; class Mammalia; order Carnivora; family Mustelidae; genus Taxidea; species Taxidea taxus. Next base: position 1,046 of record ML112186.1, on the reverse strand, counting down.
GGGTCCTGGGATGTAGCCCCGCATCGGGCTCTCTGCTCAGCGGGGAGCTTCCTCCTCTCTCTCTGCCTGCCTCTCTGCCTACTTGTGATCTCTCTCTGTCAAATAAATAAATAAAAATCTTTTAAAAAAACACATACCATTTTAAAAAAATAAATAAAATAAAATAATTATGCTAGAAGTAACAGAAAGTATTAATGTGAACCAGTATTTATAAGCACATGAGTACACTCTCACATCTATACAATAACTAATATGTCACTAAAAAAGACTAAGATCAATTCTCAAGAAAAACAACAGAACATGCATCCCTGGAGCCCAGTTTTCTATCTCTAACACTATTCTCCACTAAAAAGAAGTAGGAGTCCTTAGAGAATGAACAGTCAACGCCGTATCCTGGGATAGAGAAAATTAAAGATGGGCCTGAAAAATATTGTTGCCAAAGAGCAATGAGCTTTGAAACATTCTGAGATAACATTAAAAAGAACTTAAGAAGCCAGCTGAAGAGAGACCAAATGCCGCAACAGTCAAAAGAAATTTTTAATTGTAATTAACTAAATCCTAATTAACCAATTATAATTAACTAAAACAAGTCTGCAAAGCCTTGATTATATAATGATTCTCAAAGAGAAGTGGAATTTCTCTTCTTAACCTGCACTTCATTGAGCTGATTTTATTTACACAGGAAAAAACAGAGACAAGTAACAGCCACCACCTCCAAGAAACCACAGAATTTTCTTACCATAAAAACTTAACAAACTACACTGACCTCTACCTCTGAGACTAATACTACACTGTATGTCAATTAAGTGAATTTAAATTAAAAAAAAAAACAAAAACTGGGGCGCGTGGGTGGCTCAGTGGTTTAAGCCTCTGCCTTCGGCTCAGGTCATGGTCTCAGGGTCCTAGGATCGAGCCCCACGTCGGGCTCTCTGCTCAGCAGGAAGCCTGCTTCCTTCTCTCTCGCTCTCTACCTGCCTCTCTGCCTACTTGTGATCTCTGTCTATCAAATAAATAAATAAAATCTTTAAAAAAAACACAAAACTGAT